>CM031239.1:554202798-554481635 GCA_018340775.1 Taxus wallichiana var. yunnanensis | reverse complement strand
AATCTAAGTACACTTCTAGCATATATAATTTCTTTTTGTATTTTCCGGCAATTTATAAGAAAGCAAGCTATTTAAAATATTTGAAATTGATAACTAAACCATTAACGTAAAACAAACAAAAAATTTAGTGTAGCTATTTGTCTGTGCAATTTTGTATATCTATTCTAAACAACGAAATAACTAATCTATTTGCAAGATTCTCGATCCTACCTCGTAAGTGGAGGGAATGAATCATAGTTTCTTCGAAACTATCGAAATCCCCACAACTTCTCGCAATATCAAGAATGGAAATAACTGAAATAAAGCGATTAACTACTTTATTTGATAAGTTCTAACTAAAACTTTGAAAGATGGAACCTGGATTTCGCAGAACAGTGGCGAATCCGACGGTGTGTATGTTCTTGTCCCTCGGTATGATCTCTTCGTTCTTTGTGCTTACGTGAATCCTTAAAAGCGTGTAATGCTTTGTGATCAATAGGAATAGATATTTGGATCAATGGACAGCCTTCGTAATGCGCATGAATAGAATGTGGATAGGAGAGAGGGATGGCGCAAGAGTACGAGAGCTTGGCCTATGCAATTCCTAGTGGGGTCTCACTGCGAATCATGCAACAAAAGTGTCCGTAACACGAAACTAGTCTGTATGAAGAGCAAAACCTGCAACTTTAATGGCTACCTAAACTATTCTACTACAAAAACAATAATTGTTGCATTTGCACAAGTTGGATCCGTGGCTTACCAACACCTTGAGTAATGCAACTAAGCATGTAAAGGATTTAAACTATCAAACTTAAGCAAACTAGAAGACTGAACTACTGAAAATGGTGAGTTTGAAACAAGAATGAGGGGCCATTTGCATGTGCACAAACCATGCATTTATAGGAATTCAAACACCCAAAGATCAAAACCAAACTGAACTCCTAAACAATAAACAAAGGAAAAACACTATTCCAGGGGACCAAAAACATAAATGCATGCTCAAGTCGGCAAGAAAAGCTGGTGAAGCATTGAACTTTGCGTGCGTTCCGTCAAAAGAACGTTCGAAAACGTTGCCAGAAAGGACCGCCACCGGCTGGGCGGTGAGTTACTGGGACGCCGCTCACTGTTCGTGGCATAAGGCTGTGTTTGGCCATCAAGACCAAAAAGTGAGAAAAGAGGGAAAAAAGGGAAAACAAAGCACGCGGGGGCTAAGCGGGGCATGCGGGATGTTAACGCATATCCGTAAAGCTTCTCTGGATCCCGAACACCTTGCGAAGAGACCTGTATCATCATTGGGGCACTATTACACTGCTCATTCGGCAAAAGATAAAGACCTTACAATTTTGGGTACATACATATTGCCCCCTCGGAGAAGCGTTTTAGCCATGAAGAGGCGTAAACGGTGGGTCCAGTATGGCCATCTCGAAATGGGAAGCTAGAAGTTATACCTTATATGTCCGTGGTGTCGAAATGACGCCATCCGAAATTCCCTTACCTTCAAAATGAAAGGAGAACTCAAGTGAGTATAGATACAATATCTTGGAAAATAAACGCTAAAATAATAGGGAAGAGGATGTACCATTAGTGCGAGGATAGTAAACTTACCTCCGTTGGCACTCCGAACCTATGAAAAGGGGATTTAAAAGCGAATTAGAGCGCTATATATATAAAAAGTGGGCCCATTTTCCTATTCATTTGCGCGAGTCGATTTGATAGATTTTGAGCTCTGGGACCACGGTGAAGGACGGTTTCTCACGCGAGTAGAGTCGAAACGTTATTGCAGCGAGATCGTGATCATGCCTCCATGTACGGAACGCCATCCCGCGAGATCACAAAGTTGGTTTTTCTTCAATTTTGTGCTTTTCCCTCTTCAATTTTGAAATGCTAAATTTGTTGTAATCGGGGGTCATTTTTTAAAATGTTAGGTTTAAAAGGTTCATCTAGGGGGCGCCACGGGTAGGCTTTGTTTTTAGCTAAAATGGTCGTTTTTTGCCAGTTTTTGGCTTTTTGGGGTTAAAAACCCGCGCGGGTTTTCGGACGCGACCGCCACCTGCCAGCCGGTAGGCGGTGGTTACATGATCGCCGCCCTGTCCGTGGCGGCGGTCATGAGACCACCGCCTCATGGCTAACATAAACCACCCGCCCAGTATGAATGGCGGTTTTGCACAAAATGCAAAAGGACCTCACTTGAAAACTTTCACTTGTATTTTTAGCATTTGTGTATGTTTTTATGACTCTCTTGATATCGTTTAGATACTAACTTACTCTGTTTTGTGTGTTTTTGGGTGTATGCAGGCGAAGGAGGAGTATATTAGATGGAGCCGGGAGAGAGAGTGACTGGCCAGGCTGAGGGTATTGGATGCCCTTTCAAAGCAGATGAGGAGGACACATGCAGAGGGCCGGCATATGCATGATATCACATGTGCCTCACGTTGCTCCATCTAGTCACATACTCTGTGACTTATTCTCATACTGGGATGCAGATCGGAACACTTTCCGATTGCCAGGGGTCCGTGGTGAGTGGACCATTACATTAGAGGACGTCTACCACATTCTGGGGGTCCCGATCATCGGGAGGCGACTTACATTAGAGACAGCAGGCTCACGGGCACAGATTGCACAGTGGGCGACATATATGGGAGATGCAGTCATCTCCACGGGGTCGAAGAAGGGGGTGAGAGTCAGATCCATCCCTTCTTTGCCCATCCCCATATTTCGACAGGCCATCATGGGGATCCTTGCCTCGAGACTGATCGGGGACAAGGGAGGGGACACTTTGTTATACTGTTGGGCCCCCATCATTGCACAAGATAGAGGGCATGGCCGGATATACGCCTGGGGGAGACATTTTGGGGACAACCTATCACGACTTATATAGGGTGGTCCGTTCACTGAGGAGACGATCGTTGAGCCACCCAACTCTAGTCATGAGTTGGGTGTATGAGCATTTTATTCCTTATGGCGAGGCGTGGAGGTGGTAGATCCGGGGCCGTGAGGGCGGCAGATGGTCGAGATATGTCGTGCTTAGAGCACCTCACCACCGTAGCCTCCTCACTACAAGCAGACATAGAGTCACACCGTGCACCAGCTTATGGCCGGCGTATGGGGAGAGGAGGCCATGACATTGGTCTCTGTTCCATCACAAGGCAGCTTATTGGCCGTGTGGGACGGGTGGAGGTACATCCTTTCAGCAGGGGTTCCTCGCAGCCTGATTCGGCCTCCCATATGTGGGCATGCTTCCTCCGGTAGCACCGGTTTATAGATCAGTTCGGGAGGCTGAGGGGGCCTAGAGGCCGTGGTTGGGACCGGTGATTACCCCGGCATTCCCTATTGCAGCATGGGGATAGTTCGTGCCGAGGGAGAGCTGGTGTGCCTCGGGCACCTTTACTTGATTACCCGCGGGTCCCGCTCATAGTAGCGATGACCCTATAGATATTGACTCCGATTCTGAGGAGTCCATAGAGGGAGGGTTGGAGGAGCAGACGGACGAGAGTGATCCTGAGTGACATGACGCTCAGGATATCATGCAGGCGGAGAGGGTGGAGTAGAGCGCAAAGAGAGAGACTCTGGTTTCTGAGGAGCCACTCTCCCGGGGCCATGGTGGAGATGATGAGTCCGTTGCGGGGCGTCATGTTGCCCCTACTACAGGAGCAGCTCCTCGGTCAGATGGCATCTGCAGTGGTCCCGGCCCTAGTGACCCATCTTGGAGGCTCGGTGATCCGAGTAAGTTATCCTCTCCTCCTTTTCAGTGTTAATTTGATTTAGGACTTGTTTTAACTGCTATCTCTCCTTATATTTGTGTCATGTATATTTTAGCCTCTTGCCTAGTTTCTAATTCGTCTTTCCTCTTTGTTTTGCAGAGACCGTTGACGAGTGGCGGGATCTAATCCATAGGGTATGTACCGATTCTCGGTCGATGATCCCTATGGATAAGACTGGCTTGGAGCTATCCATAGATGTCGGGAGCCCTCAAGGCGGCCAGGCACACCTGACGTCTTCGCTCCCATTTGGCATGTGGCCGAGATGGTGTCGACTCTTCGTACGAGTTGGCGAGCTTTAGGACAGCCCGAGCGTCTTATGAGGAGCCACTCTCATGGCGAGACCATGGCTGCTCCTTGGGACCCCGAGCTCTCCATCCATTCGAGCACCCGGCGTAGCCGAGTCCTAGGCGGCGCACCTTGGCGGGATCGCGCAGGGGTTGAGAGGCCACTTGGCTCCCTGTATTTTTGTATTATAGATTCTTTTGTGTATCACGGGCTCTTTGAGTGTTTTGACCATGCCTAGCGCATGATGGCATTATATACAAACATTGATTATTTATATATATGCGTCGATTTTGGATCAAAACTTTGTCACTTGTGTTTTCCCTTTCTGTTTCCAGCTTTCTCGTGTATACTACGATGTATGTTTTATATGCTTTTAGAATGTATGCAATGGGAAGCAGATGATGCAAATGTTTGCTTTCTTTTTGTGTTTCATGATCTTTGATACATGATATTGTAGATATACCGTGATCTTAAATCTTAGTTTATACATGAGCAATTTGGATACCTCCCTGATTTGTTTTGGCAAAGTGATGAGAATAACCAAGATGATGAGCAGATTAACTTGCCCCACTCCTAACTCCACGCAACTAGTAAGATGCGAGGCTCATCACCAAGAGCCAAGAAGGGTGCAAGTTATGAAATATGGTGAAGTGATAGTGATGAAAGATGACGAAGCTTTGGTGGAACCAAATTGAAAACTACAAGCTTACTCTACCTGAATGACTTCATAGTTTTGGATGTAACTTACCTTGCGGTTTATCCAGGACTTAGACCCGTAGATGGCCACATAGCTTGACAAAATCGGGTTTTTAGGCTTTTTAACTCTTTTTGGAATTTTGAATATCTCGATTCATTCATTTTGACTCAAAGTTTGAATTGTTTGTTTATGACCTTTTAACATTTATTTTGTTTAGAGGACCCCCTACACTTTGCCCCATGCTACTTGTAAGAAGCATGGGTTTATCACCGTGGGAAAGGCATAGGCAAGTAAGGGCATTTCCATCCTTTCCCAACCCTACGTCACTAGTAAGAGATGCAAGCTCATCACCGAAGGTTGGTGGGGCAAGGAAATGTGTAAAATAAAATTTTCTGTTTAATCACTTCTTGACTTGTTTGTTTGAGTAAGATGTCAGTATATTCTTATTTCCAAAGAGATGTGCATATGGGATAGATGTGACACCATGAAGCTTCTAGAACAGACCATAGGCAAGACACCTACCCTAAGAAGAAACCAAAGCGAGAACAAACTTGCAGATCTTGGTATGGTTACCGTTAAGACTTTGTCATGTCTGATT
Organism: Taxus wallichiana var. yunnanensis; assembly: GCA_018340775.1. Classification (NCBI taxonomy): domain Eukaryota; kingdom Viridiplantae; phylum Streptophyta; class Pinopsida; order Cupressales; family Taxaceae; genus Taxus; species Taxus wallichiana. The sequence goes on along the minus strand of CM031239.1, from coordinate 554,476,315 downwards.
TTATTAGATAAAAGATTCTGAATTGATTGATGATATCGAAGATGGAGAGGTATGATTAAAGAACTTCATGCCAGAAACATCACGAGTTTGAAATAAATTGCTTTGAGAATAGATTCCTTGATCACAATTTGTGTAAGAACAAGTGGACAAAATGATCCTAATCTATATGAAAATGCAATGTAGATAGTTATATAGGCAGCGCTTGCTGCTTATGCATAGAAATGTTTGAGGTGGAGGGAATTGACTGTTTCACCAAACTCCTCACCTTCTAGCGTGCATAAGAGATAAGCACCATTCCCGTAGTCCTTCATGACTCGGTATGGGCCCAACCATTTGGGCCGGAATTTCCTTCCTTCGCCGGTCTTCTTGTCGATCCGGCTGTCTAACCTTAGAACTAGGTCACCTTCGTATATGTCACGTTCATAGACTTTCTTGTTATACTGCCGGCACATTCGGTCGGCATAGACTCTATGTCGTTGTTCAGCATCTAACCTAGCTTCATCCAGGCTTTCTAATTGAGAAAGACGTGCTTCTCTGTAAGCGTCCTCATCCAGAATCCCTTGTAGTGAAATGCGGAGACTGGGGATTTCAACTTCAAGTGGGAGAACTGCTTCTGACCCAAATACCAGCGAGAAAGGAGTTGCTCCTGTTGGAGTTCTTATTGAGGTTCGATGGGCCCACAAGGCCGGATATAACTTTAAATGCCAATCCCGTTTGTTTTCTTTTACCGTTTTAAGGAGAATGGCTTTCAGTGTTTTGTTCGTTGCTTCAGCCTGCCCATTGGCTTGGGGATAGTACAAGGAAGCCGTATGATGGCTGATTTTAAATTTGTTGCATAGCTCACGAACTTCTTCATTCTTGAAAGAAGTTCCATTATCTGAGATAATGATTTGCGGGATACCGTACCTGCAAATGATTTGGTTCAAAATGAACTTAGCGATTACAGAACCAGGTACAGTTGTAAGAGGCATGGCCTCTACCCATTTAGTGAAATATTCAGTGGCCGTGATTATAAAATTGTGGCCGTCTGTGGATGAGGGAGAGAACTTCCCTATCAAGTCCAGGCCCCATGTAGAAAAGGGCCATGGAGTAGCGATCGGTTGCAAAGCTTGTGGCATGTGGATCTCATGAGAGAACTCCTGACATTTATGACACCTGCGTACAAACTCTATTGCGTCATGTTCTAGAGTGGGCCAGAAATAGCCCATTCGATGTATTTTTCGAGTGGTGGCGTGGCCACCGAAGTGGCCTCCACATATACTGTCATTGGATTCATGGAGAATCTTGGACTCTTCTGTGTCAACACACCTTAAGAGCATTCCATCGAATGCTTTCCGATAGAGCACCTGCTCTATAATGACGTATTTAGCTACGATAATGCGTAACCGCCTTCTTTGTTGAGGTGTAGCTCCTTCTGGGTACCTATGGTCCATGATATAACTAATGATATCAGTGTACCAAGGGCACTCAGATATAGCAGGTCGGGTTTCGACGTAGTACACGCATTCATCTGGAAAGTCTAAGTCTACTAAGTCGCCTCCGTCTAGCGGGTTATCAGCTAACCAATCTGTGATGATTTGCCCTTTAACTGACTTTTGGTTTACAAAAGTTAATTCAAACTCTCCCATTAAGGTTATAAAGCGTCCCGCCTTTTTAGACAGGGACCCTTGTGTGAGGAAGGTTCGTAAGTGGTCAGTTTTTACCATGACCCTTGTCTCTTGATTTAGCATGTAGTGTCTTAGGCGTTTGGTTGCGAAAACTATGGCAAGGCATTCTCGTTCTGCTTGTGTATAGCGCGTTTCGTAGTCGAGCAATGTTCGGCTAATGAAATAAATTACGCGTTCTCTTTTGTCATCATCTTCTTGGGCTAGCATGCAAGCTAACGAAACATCGGTAGCCCGTGAGTACAAAATTAAAGGGCGATCTAGTTTAGGTGGCATTAGCGTAGGTGGTGACAACAGAAAGCGCTTAACCGCATCAAAAGCTTCATTGCAATCTTCAGTCCAATCAATGCTATAGTCTTTCTTGAGCAAGTTGTTGATTGGATGAATAGCGAAGCTCAGGTCTGGGATGAATCTTCGGATTGCACCCAGCTTTCCGAGAAATGATCTGATTCCGGATTCACTGGAAGGTGGGACCATTTCGAGGACAGCCCAATTTTGGTTGGATCAACATCGATTCCTCGTGATGATATGATGTAACCTAGGAGCTTTCCTCCTGTTACACCAAAGACGCATTTCTCTGGGTTTAGGGTAACCCCGTATTCTATTAGGCGTGAAAGAATGATGCGGAGTACTTCAGGGTGGTCACAGCGCTTTTTGGCCTTAGCCAATAAGTCATCCACGTAAGATTCCACGATTTTATGAATTAGATCGTGAAATATGTATGTCATGGCCCGCTGGTACGTAGCACCGGCGTTTTTAAGACCGAATGGCATAACAACGTAGCAATAGGTTCCCCAAGGAGTTATAAACGTGGTTTTAGCTTGATCTTGCTCGGATATTCTGATTTGGTTGTATCCCGAGAATCCATCCATGAGAGACAAAAGCTCAAACCCAGCTGTTGCATCAACAATGACATCGATAGATGGTAATGGGAAGTCATCCTTAGGACATGCTTTGTTAATGTCCCGGAAATCTATGCAGATGCGTATCTTTCCATTCTTCTTGAGAACGGGAACGATGTTTGATACCCATTGGGAGTAGTCAACTGGCTTGATGAATCCTACTTGGAGGAGTTTTATCACCTCCTCTTTTACCATGAGAGCTACTTTGGGCTTCATGGGTCTTGATTTCTGTTTAATTGGCTTTGCATCTGATCTAGTGACGAGGTTGTGCACCGCAATGTGGGGTGCGACTCCCGTCATCTCCTTGTAATTAAATGCAAACGCCTTCTGATGTTCTTTGAGAACTTGAGTATGTATCTCTACTTCCTCTGGGGTTAACGAAGAACCTAGCTTTAAAATTCTTGGCTCATCTTCCGTTCCGATATTGACATCGATTGTTTCTTCAATTAAAGAGGCGTTACCCTCTTCGAACTCAGGCGGTGCTGGGGGTAAATCCAAATCATCCCCGTTTTCCACCGCGTATATATTAGGTTCTTTTTGTGAGGGAAGATTCGTTAGAGGATTTTCGAAGTAGGAAGATGAATGTGGAATCAGGGATAAATCTAGCATGTGATAAGAAAGATGTAATGCTGCATAGGCATTTAAATAATCCAAGGTAGCCGCATCGTTTCCAACATGGTCTAGGATGGTAGATTTACTTCCACTAAAAGGAGGATTTGTCATTGTTTTTATTAATGGTTCGTCACGAATGGATACTGTGAAGTGAGTATCTTCTAATTCATTGCTTGGAGTAAAACGTGATGCTGAAGTTGCTATTGAATCGGCGAGAAGATTTTTCTCTCGCGGGACCGCCTCAATGGATATAAAGTTAAACGCCTTACTCAAATCTAAAACAGCGTTTTTGTAAAGTTGCAAGTGTTCGGCTTTAGTTTCATATACCTCTGAAACTTGGTTTGCCACTAATTGCGAGTCTCCTAAAACTCTGATATTATCAATACCAATTCTTTTGGCTAAGGTGAGACCAAGGAGGAGGGCTTCGTACTCAGCGCTGTTGTTTGTGCATTCGAAATTAAGCTTGAAGGCAAATGGCATGACTTTTTCTTCTGGCGAGGTAAGAATTACACCTGCCCCTGCTCCGTAATGGCATCTAGCCCCATCAAAATGGAGTGTCCAATACTTAGCTGGGAATATGGAGGTTGGGTTATTCATTGTGTTTGCGCATTCTACCTCGACCATGCAAAGATCTTCTGCTGGAAGAGAGCCAACCCCTAAGGAATATCCTATACCTGCCGAATCAAATGGTAAGAACATTGGTAAATCTTGTTCTATTAATTCAACGATTTTCGCAGTAGTCCCTAATGATACAGTTTCTTTAGTTTTACCGCCAGGAATTGGGGTTGTTTTGGCTACGCTGATGGTTTCAAGATCCGTCGTAGGTACCAACTTTTCTTTTGACTTTGAGTCAGTGGGTTTATTAAGTTGGTTTGTTGGAAGTTCGAATTCCGAGTGTACACCTGGTCTCTTCTTTAAATCAGCTAGGTGCACGTCAAACGGCTTTGGATCACCTTTGGCTACAAATACCTTTCCTAGATGCAAGAATCTTACTTCTTGAAATAGCGTGGAAGGGATTGCCTTCATTCGGTGTATCCATGGTCGGCCGAGGATCATATTATAGTTAGTTTCCCGATCTATAATATAAAACTCAGTCAGGATTGTTTTAGGTCCCAAAGTGACCGGTAGTATTATGGTTCCTATCGACGTGGCTTTAAGGCTATCGTAGCCTCTCAAGGTATTTCGAGTAGTGGAACAGTTTGTTTCACCATATCCCAATTTTTGGAGAAAAGAGAAAGGGACTATGTTAACCGCAGCTCCATCATCAACCATTGCCCATTTTACATAATTATTATAAACCTGTACTTGCAAGTGTAGGGCTGGATCACCTCGGCATGCAATCTCAAAGATCTCGTAGGCATTTTACTTATTTCGAATATGAATTCGACATCCCTATCCGCCTGTCCCGGAGGATAAACATCAAAGTCTATATGATTTACTTGTGCTTCTGGTGGTGGAGTGATACTAATTAAATGACCCAAACCTAACGCCTCTAAAAGAGCAGCCCTGTGAGCAGGGGAATTCTTTAGTAAATCAAGGAATGAAATATGCGAGAAGGTTTTTGTTAGATCATTAATTAGATCGTAAGCACCCATAGGTTTTGCTACGGTTTGCTGGATGTTATCTGTTTCCGGCAGATGGCTTGGACTTGGTTGAGAGAAATACTCTCGTGTCCTCGTAATTGCTTCAACGGGTAATTCGGAGTCTAACTCTACTAATCCAACTACCTTAGGTCGTGGTTGACTTCCTAGTTGTGGCGCGACTAACGGATTTAGCGAAGTTGAGGCCTCGTGATCGTTGTTTCCTGTTATTGCACCTTTGTTTGTTCCAGTTGGTTTCAACCTATCGCTATCATGATTTGGGAGTGGATCATTAAAGATCTTGAGAGGGGCATTCTGAGGGGAAACTGCCCCTGCGAAGGTACTTGCCGTTGGTGACGTAGGATCTGCTAAGAACATATCCATAAAAAATTGTTTTTGTTCATTTGGCAAGCGTTGCATGAATTTGTTGTAGTCACGACACGTTCTAGTGTCATGACCCCGAATTTTATGGAAACCACAATAGGAATTGGGGTTGTAATTCCCGTTTTGTTGGTTTGGTGTGTATTGTGGCCTAAAATTCCGATCAAACTGTTGCCTATTAGGACTAAAGTTTTGTTGTTTCTGGTTTTGACTTTGGTTTTGATAACCAAAGGAGTTTTGGCTTGGTCCTTGCATGGGATTTCGCCGTTGTTGTTGTTGTGGATTATTAAAATCCACCGTATTGACCGTCGGGGTAAAATTGTTGTTTCTTTGGTTGTTTGTTTGTGACGGAGTATTAACGACATTTACCCTCTTGGGCTGGTCAGTTACCCCATCTGTTGTTACCCCATGATTTTTGTTAAGGATTTTGGGTCCTTGATTGACATTTGTGGTAGTTGTAGTATTTTGAGTGGAGGTGATTAACCTCCCATTTGCTCCGTAAGTCTTACGACCACTATCTATCGTCTTTGCTTGATCAATTCGCAGAGCGCTCTCAAGTACTTCGTCATAAGTCCTTAGTGGGAACTTGGACTTATTCCTTCACTTCTCTCGCTAAGAGAATGAAGGAATAAATCGCATAGCTCCATCTCGATCCATGTTTGGAGCACTTGCGAGAGAATAAAGGACTGTGCGCCACCTTTGGATGAAATGGGCGACAGACTCGTTATGTTCTTGCTTGATGTGCAAGAACTCCCTGATTCCTATCCTTAATAGTTTGTTCATGTCGAAGGCTTTGATGAACTCAGACACGAGTTGTTTGAATGAATGTATGGAAGCCTCGGGTATTCTCAGTAATACCAATCGAGGCAATGCCTTCCAAGCATTTTGGGGAATATTTTAGCAACAACCCCATCCCATGGGAGTAATTATCGAATGGCTGTAGCGTAAGCTTTGATATGCGCATTCGGATCTCCTTCTCCTTTGTATTTGGGCAAATCGGGAAGAGGCCTTGGAAGCATAATGCTTCGTATGGCGAAATCTAAGGGCTCCTTTAAATATTCTGAATAAGTCCCTATCGCATACATCTCAACCATTGATGGTGTCTGTTGAGGAGGCGGTGGCGGAACGGGTTGTTGATATGGCGTAACATACGCGTTGGCAGGGGCATAAGGCAATCCCTGCATTTGAGTAAACATGCCGGGGGATGAGTACATATCCCCTTGTGGTGATTTGGAGTACATGTTTAAGTACGAAGGGGTACTATCCAGGAATGGATTGCTCTGTACTGGACCAGGAGGAACAGTGCTAGCGATAGTGGGTCTAGTTGGCACTTGTTGTGAATACTGAGGAGTCATACCTAATGTGCCTACTCCTGTGAGGAGATCTACTTGGCTAGGATGGTGCGGAGGATTGGAACTCCCTGTTTGTATGAATCTCGAATTTTGACTTGCTTGGGCAAGTTCTAATCCTCTAACCTTTTCTATTAGAGTTGAAATGACTTCGTTTGGTGAAGTCACGATATCGTGCCTTGGTGGCGTTTGTTGTATAACATGGCTTTGCGGAGGTATGTGATATCCTGCTATGAACTGATCACTATCCTGCCAAGCATCTCTGAGAGTATTTTCTATACGTGATGGCATAGAGGTATTTTCTTGAGGAGAGAACTCGGGCTGTATTTGTAAAATTCCTACAGGGTGGGTACATGCCTTGAGAGCGTTGTTCACTCCTAGGATAACGTATTGAGTACTCATCATCTAGAACTGAGTATGGATCTGATTGTCTGCTAATATGTGGTCTAAGTAACACCTGAGGAGATGAAGCAGATTCTCCAGTCAATGTCATATTGTTTGAGCCTGAAGGCTCTGTTTGTGTTTGAGCGAGTTGCTCCAACCCCTCTGCTTGGAAGGACGAATTATATCTAGTCCTTGGCGTTTGCGTTGACAACTGATTAGTTGAATAGTTGTCGCCCCACATTGAGAGTGAGGGTGATGACTGCCTATTCTGTTGGGCATAGTATGCCTCGAGACCCAGGAGGGGTCTTCCATATGCATCGAATCCCGACATATTCGGGGGGTATATGAATACCCGCAGAATAATGGGAAGGAGCGAAGGTGATTTGGATAAGATGAAACTTCTCAGAGAGAAGGTGAAGCAATTGTAAGGTTCACGTCGGGTTCACCAATTTTGTACGCCGGAAAAGCGACAAGCGAGCGTGGGAATCTACAAGCGACTCTTCCGCGTACCCGACCTCCCGAGGTCGTGCCGAGACAGCCGGTGGGGATGGAATACGGGTAGTATACGGATAGACTAGTTAGGCAATCTAATATCTTTGACACGCACTAATGGAATCTGCGAATCTAAGGCAAAGAAGGCCCTTCTAACCTGGACCGGTGTGATAGATCGATCAGCTAGGATGACTACTCGAAGGCTCCAATCAATATCGAGCTCTCGGCGTGATTTGATCTATGGGTTCAGGATGCGTGGAAAATGACCCGGGATGGTTTCGTGTATTTCTCCTGATAGGGTCATATGGTGAATATAGTCAACTCTATGGACGATTCTCTGGCCTAGTCCAAAATTCTCTAGCTTCGTTAGCTGTTGTGTCTAGTAGGGATAACTGTTGAATGATGATAGGTGGAATCGGAGTAGACTGAAATACTAATGTGCGTAGGCCAGTGTCTATGTCTAATTCTCTTATGGATTCGTTAGGCTGTGGGATTTGTGGATCACAACCGTAGACTCTTGGTTGTTGTGGTCCTGTTATGGTCATACGCGAGATCAAGTCCTAATCCCTAGTATCCAGTAATCGTATGCTTTCTCAGCCTCTACGTTTAGAATCAGCAATTGTGTGATTTTCTCAGAATACCTCACAGGTGTTCTAGCAACTTGAATTCTTAAGCTGGTATCTATATCTACGAGGGTGTCTCCAGCGTCTGGCTGTGGAACTAAAGGATCGCACCCGAATATTTGTTCTCTTTCAAATCCTTCTACAGTCATGCGGATGTTTTCTAGGATAACCTGTAGTTTGGCTGATTTGACCAAAATGTGTGTGCTTGGTCGTCTTCTATGTTTAACCCTCTCAACTGTGACCTGACCTGTTGGAAGTCTGTTGTTGTTTGGAAGACTTGTATCCTAAGGTTTTGGTCAATGTCAGTTATTGCCACTACGATATTGGGCTGGGGCACAATTGGCTCGAAAATGTATTCCCTGGGCTCCCTAGGTCCCGTAATTGTCATCTGTGAATGAAACAAACTATAATAAAGTAAAATCTAAGTACACTTCTAGCATATATAATTTCTTTTTGTATTTTCTGGCAATTTATAAGAAAGCAGCTATTTAAAATATTTAGAATTGACAACTAAACTAATAACGTAAAACAAACAAAATAGCCGAGTGTAGCTATTTGTCTGTGTAATTTTGTATATCTATTCTAAACAACGAAATAACTAATCTATTTTAAGATTCTCGATCCTACCTCGATGTGAGGAATGAATCATAGTTTCTCTCGAAACTATCAATCCCCACAACTTCCCGGCAATATCGAGAATGGAAATAACCTGAAATAAAGCAATTAACTACTTTATTTGATAAGTTCTAACTAAAACTTTGAAAGATGGAACCGGATTTCGCAAAATGCGGTGGCGAATCCGACGGTGTGTGTGTTCTTGTCCCTCGGTATGATCTCTTCGTTCTTTGTGCTTACGTGAATCCGAGAAAATTGTGTAATGCTTGCATCAACAGGAATAGATATTTGGATCAATGGACATCCTTTAGAATGTAGACAGAATAGAATGCGGATAGGAGAGGGATAGCGCAAGAGTACAGAGCTTGGCCTATGCAATTCCTAGCGGGGTCTACTGCGAATCATGCAACAAAAGTGTCCAGAACCTGAAACTAGTCTGTATGAAGAGCAAAACCTGCAACTTTAATGGCTGCCTAAACTATTCTACTCCAAAAACAATAATACTGTTTGCACAAGTTGGATCTGTGGCTTACCAACAGCTGAGTAATGCAACCAAGCATGTAAAGGATTTAAACTATCAAACTTAAGCAAACTAGAAGACTGAACTACTGAAAATGGTGAGTTTGAAACAAGAATGAGGGGCCATTTGCATGTGCACAAACCATGCATTTATAGGAATTCAAACACCCAAAGATCAAAACCAAACTGAACTCCTAAACAATAAACAAAGGAAAAACACTATTCCAGGGGACCAAAAACATAAATGCATGCTCAAGTCGGCAAGAAAAGCTGGTGAAGCGTTGAACTTTGCGTGTGCGTTCCACAAAAGAACGTTCTGGAAAACGCGTAAAGGACCGCCGCCACGCTCAAGGCAAGCGATTCTGAGGACGGCGCCGCCCTGTTCAGGGTGGCGGTCACGAGACCGCCGCCCTTCAGGGCGGCGGTTTCGTCACTGAAGACCAAAAAGCCAAGAAAAGAGGGAAAAAAGGGGAAAACAAAGCACGTGGGGGCTAAGCGGGGCATGCGGGATGTTAACGCATATCCGTAAAGCTTCTCTGGATCCCGAACACCTTGCGAAGAGACCTGTATCATCATTGGGGCACTTATTACATCTGCACATTGCGGCGATGCAGTACCTTCTACAATTTTTGAGTACGTCTGATAACCTCATAGCTCAACATAATAAGCATGATTTGAACAATGGAAAGAATATGCAAATAAGAAAAATAGGTCTGCTCATGCTCATAGATTGAAAAAAGGATGTATAAATAGGGGTGTTGTGTAACCCCCATGCCTAAACAAGGAAAGAACTCCTATGACGCCATTGATGCATATGATGTGACTAATGTATATGACGCCACTAAAGGAGGAGTTACAATTCCAAATAAGGAATGTAACTCCTATGACACACTGACGCAAATGAAAATGATAGATTCTATGACAAAATATGACACTTGTCATTTGACTCCCTAAGACCTATGACTCTCGCAAGGTGAGATGAATCACCATGTGATGTGGACGATGACTAGGTAGGTCACACACACCAACACCCCCCTTCATCGAATCTGAGGAAGAGATCATGGTAAGACAAAACAGAAAAGAAGACTCCCCTAAACAACTAAAAAAGATTTTTCAATGGGGCCCGAGAACTAAAGGCCTAATAAGGTGCCCATATACAAACAACATCTTTCTGGAAAGAAGAAGAGGATAGGAAGGAGGACTATATAGACAGAAGAAGATGGTCGGTTGCAGCAGACCTCACCCCAAGAAGAGACCACAAGTGAAGAAATTTCACCTTAGTGAAGGGCTTGGTGAATATTTTTGCAACCTGATCAGTTGTCTGAACATATTGTATGTCAATGATGTTTTCATGTATCAGATCCCGTATGAAGTGCATGTGAATCTCAATTTTCTTCATCCATTAATACTCAACTATATTTCTAAAAATTGAGATAGTGTTCATGTTTTCATAGTAGATAATGGTAGGTTGCCGAAAGTGGATGCCAAAATCTATCAAGATTCCCTATAACCAAACAACTTGTGTGGAAGTGCTAACTTCTCCTCTATACTCTACTTATCCTGTTAGGAAATAAGAGATAAAATATGCGAGAATAATCCCTTACAAAATTGCAACAGGTAGAAACTAATATGCAAAAAATATTATAGATCTCAAATAAAAGTGCGGAATAAATAACACAACATATAGAGACAAGATTTTACGTGGTTCACCCAATTTGGGCTACGTCTACCAAGAATCACTTGCTTAGATATTATCTACAAGCCTCCACTCTCTCAATACAATACCCGGATCCATTTGGAGCTATGATCAACAAACTCCACAGAATTCACACCCGAATTCAAAACACATATGCAATACATTTTCTTATCTATGTATCATATGCATAAGACCATATAAATAGACAATTACTTAAGTAGTTTGATACAAAACCATGGGTATCAAAACAATGGGTACTAAAAAACCATGGGCCCAAAAGCAGCCCATAATGGTTACCCATTACCCATGGGTTAATAAACCACCCATGAAAATTTGGTTGGGGGCTTAGCCAACCCCCATTGATCGAGGGCTTCACCCCTTGACCCGCTTACCGATGAGCGGGACCACCGTAAAAATACCTAAGTGTAACACATATAAGGTGTACCACGTTCTAATATGAAAATAGGCTCTACAAACATAACACTATCGATGATATGGAAATGGAATTTTGCTTCTTCTTTGGACTAACTAACGGGACCTAAACCAAGAGTGAAAGCGTAGCACGAGGTAGACTTTGATGATCTAGATCACTAGCCTAATGCGAGTCACGTAAATCCAACCAAGTCAATCTCAATCCCTCCTAAGTAATGAATACCATCTATGTGAGTGCCATGAACATAGTAAAGGATCTACTTTTCTACTTTTAAATGTAGACATGATCCTGACAGCATACGATAGATCTAGCCGAGTGTGAATAAGATAGATGAAGCTCCCACCAACTTCCATTAAAGGGTACCATCAATAAAGGGGGAAGATAAATCAAAAACCAACTTGACACCGGAAAGAAAAGGAGTAGGTGAGGACTTGCAATCAGGACATGTGAAACTGAGAAAACAAATCAAGAGAGCACTTAGGATGTGAGATCATAATTCCCGAGTCAGATTGTGAAATCTGGATCCCAAGAAAGTAATGAAGCTATCCTGAGTTAGACATGGAGAACTTATTGGCCAAGGATATCTTCACAGAATCAATGATAGAGGAAGAGCTACCCGTGATCAATAAGTCATCAACATAGAGAATTAGAATAAGCATGGAGTCATCCTGCCACAAAATATACATATTTGGGTCAGAGTGACGTTAAGTAAACCTTAATGCAAGTAAAAAGGAGTCCATCTTGCCATACCAAGCCCAAGGGGTTTGTTTAAGGCCGTAGAGAGACTTCTTTAACTTGGAAATGAGGGATGGATCATGGACATAACAAGGAGGTTGTTCCATATAGATATCTTCCTCTAGGTCCCCATGAAGGAAGGAACTCTTAACGTCCATCTAGTGAACTTCCCATCTGTTAGTGGAAGCGATGGCAAGGGTTAGTCAAATTGAAGTCATCTTTACAACCGGAAAAGGTTTCCAAGTAATCAACCCCAACTACCTAGGAGAAACCCTTAGCTATAAGTCACACTTTATACTTCTCGACTTCTCCATTGGCTCCATACTTTGTTCTATATATCCACCTACACCAAATAATTTTTCTTCCTTTTGGAAGAGGGGTAATATCCCAAGTTTCATTCTTTATGAGTGAGGAATACTCCTCATCCATAGTAGAATCCCACTTAGAAATCCCATAAGCAAAGGAAAAGAAGGAGTGGGATCCAATGAAACTCGAGTGAGTATGTATCTTATCTAAAGTATCTCTAACTAAATATCCAGCACTCTGTAAAGTTTTCCTGGCCCAAAGAGGTCCCAAAGGTTCAAGCTCAGAGTCGGAAGATTCTTCACTTGAGTGAGAAGGGACATAGTCTTCATCATCACTATTGTCAGAATCAGAAGACTTAAAATTTTGAGGATCAGGAGGAGCAGGGAGAGGAGGAACTCACTCAACAACATCATCATCTGATGAGTCAGAATCTGAATCAGTGGGAAAAATAACCTCAGCGGAAGTAAAGGTCAAGGATGACTCATCAAACTTCACTTCCTCTCAATATAGATCTCATGGGTTGTAGGATTCAATAATCGATATCCCTTCACACCATCAAGATACCCCAAAAAGATACAAGCTTTGGATTGTGGATCTAATGCCTCTCATTTCTTCTTGGGAATATGAGCCATAGCCTTGGATCCGAAGACTCAAAAGTGCTCAACATCAGGCTTGTGTCCAAACCAAGATTCAAAGGGTGTCATCCCTCTTACTCCCTTGTGTGGAACATGATTATGAATGTAACAAGAACAATTCACTGCTTCAACCCAATATTGCGAAGGAAGGGACTTCGAGTGAACCATACAAGTAACCATCTCCTTTAGAGTTCGGTTCTTTCTTTCTGCAACTCCATTTTGGGAAAGGTTGTAAGCAATTGTATGTTGCAAAGAAATCCCCTTAGAAGTGCAAAAATCCTCAAACCTATTGCTCACATACTTGCCTCCATTGTTAGTTTGAATAACCTTGATAGACCATTCCACTTGTTTCTCAGCAAGAGCCTTAAAGTTATGAAAAATGCTCAAAGACTTCAGACTTAAGCTTAAGAAAACATACCCAAGTATAACACAAAAATTCATCAATGAAGGTTAGTATATATAGAGCTCTAGTGAAAGAAGGAGATGGAAGGGGGCCATAAACATCACTATGAACAAGATCCAAAGGATGAGTAGCTCTCCAGGATTTTCCCTTATCAAAATTTTTTTAGGGTGTTTTCCAAGGGTGCAACCCTCACAAATACCTTTAGAAAACTTAACTCAAGGTAACCCATCGACCATTTCATTTTGGATTATTTTTTCAAGGTAACAATAATTTAGATGCCTAAAATGCTCATGTCATAGCTTGCTAACCTAATTGGCATGAGTGAGCAAGGCATTGGGCATCAAATCAGAAGAGAAGTGGGAAAAGGTATACAACCATGAATAGTGATCCGCCTTTCCCTCAGCCATAGTGCAATCAGATTTAAGCTCATGAATGATCACCGAGTTAGGACCAAATTCCACTTGCATTCCTTCGCAAGGTGGGTGATTTGGTAAACCGATAGGAGATTGGTAGAGAGATTGGGAACACTCAACACTTGGTTAAATGTTCCACCTTTTATCTCTACCGATCCACTACCAGAAATCGACACATGATTGTCATCACCCAATGTGATTTGCAACATGCCACATGGTTCAATGCTATAGAATTCAACCTCTGAAGAAGCTATGTGATGCGAGGAACTGAAAAAGATAATCCAAGTTGATGATGGAGTTGATCTAGCTACGAGGGCCTTACCTTTCTTCTTTTCATTTTTAGAATCCTTTTCTTTTGAAGACTCACCCTTCTGAGCATTTTGTTTGATAGATTCAGGAACAATTATTTTATTCTTCTCAAGTAACTGAGTTAAGTGATCAATTTATTTCCAAAAAAATGATGCTCATCATGGCTAGAATACTTACAATAGGAGCATTTACACTTTTCCTTCTTTGCTTTAGGCTCAGAAGTCAAAGTGTTAGTGTTGGGCTTAGTTAGGGGTTGGTTGGTCTTGGTTTCTTTCTTAGGTTGGTCCTTTGTTTCTTTCTTATTTTCATTTTTTTCTTGCCCGTATTCACCACAAAAGCATGTGACTTAGATTTTAGAGTCCCCATTTGAATGAGTTTGTCCTGTTCTTGAATGAGTTGGGATGAAAAACTATCAAATGAGGGCATTTTCCAGGCACTACCTAAGGCAGATTTTGTGGTGTGGAAATTTGAAACGAAGACAGAGTATTCAGGACCTAACTTAGAAAGAATTGACAAGATCAATTGAGATTTTTTCTTCTCCACTTTACATTCCTTTAGAAGCAGTCTAGTGTGGACAAAATTTGAGAAGAAGGCCTGTAGGTTTTCAAAGTCACTAGGATTTAATCCTAGTATTTTGTTCTCTAACTCATGCACTCTTATGTCATCTTTCTTCCCAAACATCTCATCGATCATTTTCCACACTCCATCGGGTGTCGAGGAAGTTTCGATGTGGAAGAGACAACGAACATACAAAGAAGACCTAAGGCTTCATCATAACGGTTGAACCATTTAGATCTTTCGGGTTCATCATCAGGTTTGGTATCTAACCCCATAGTGACATGGTATAACCCTTTACTTCACAAAACCAATATAATTTTATATCTCCATTCGAAGAAATTAAAAGGTGTGAGCACCGGTACTTTAGAGATATCCATAATGAAGAGATAGAACCAATGAAGGAAGAAGGAAGGAGAGAGAAAGGAAACAACCACCCTAAAACAATATCACACCCCCAAGTTTAGAACTTTATAGTTTAGTGCATTGATTATAATAAGATGTGATTGTGTGTTGAGAACTAGTCTGTCACTCATCTTACAATCAGTATAATAACGCGCAAGAGTGGAGAAAAAAATCAAGGTTCATTGGGAACACCAGTTTGACACCATAAGCAAGCACAAGAACGAGTGAAAAAAAGAAGGGAAGAGAAGGCCTTGTGAGAAATAACATCTCACATTTCACAAAAGAATCCCTTTGTTGTAAGACTGTGGCAGAGGCGCTCACAAGTCCACAAGCAATAAAAGGGATAAAAAAATGCTCAAGATGATTCAAAATGAGCCGATACATGCAATAAAATAACAACCCCAAAATGTGGCACTTTATAAAATAGTGCGTTTAAAAAACTGATAATCCCATCATCTAGTGTGTGAAAAAACATGTAACTTTGACTCAAGAAGTGCTCAAAACCGAGCAATGAGTCAAACGTTATAGCAAAAAAATGATTCCCGCAACTAATGGAAACCAATAATAAACCCTGGAAACGGATTTAAAAAGTGCCCAAAACGTATGCAAAGGGTTTCGTATGTATGCTCGTTGGAAATGACATCAAATTTTAGATAGGGTTTTTTTTTGTGAGGGGGGATTAGCCTCCTGCCAACCTCGGACCTCACCCTCCGTCTTCGACACTCGAAGGAAGGACAATAATCCAAGCAAAAAGACCCAAAAAATAAATTTACAATGCCAAATAAATGTTTTTAACCTTAAGACATCAAAAGGTGGGATTGATTTTACCAATAATCAATTCTAAAAATGGCAATATTGACTGAGGTGCTCGAATTGTATGGTAAACCACTGTGTGGATATGTTCACGGATCTAAGGTCTGCAGCAAGTCAAGACATCCACCTGAGTTGAGGCACGTGTGGTGGAGATGTATATCCCTAACTAATCCACGTGTTGACTATAACCACCGAGATCCTTGCAGTGTAAGCGACACCAAGTAGAGAAAGTGCATGTTGTGAGCTGAGCATGCAGAATGTAACATTGACGCAGGATAATGAGCCTCTAGAGATAAAATAGTCAGGTAGAGTTTCAGGGGAAGAGCCCATGCGTTGGGGAGTTTGAACGGTTGGTGAATGTAACCTTCGTGTATTGGATGAATCACAGTTGGTTTCAACAAAGAAATATGTGAGTAGAGTAGGGAGGAGTATGCACGAAGTCATCAATGGAGCACAAACTGACGTTGAGAAACAATGCATGTTTTAACACTGAAAAAGGCACAAATGGAGCACCCAATGTTGAATCCAAACACAAACAACAAGAGATTCCAGATGCATAGTTGAGCTGGGCACCGAGCAGAAGGTAATGTAAGTTGAATCGGAGTCAACACTGATATGGGAGCTCAGTGTAGGTGCAGAGAGGTCAAGATTGTGAACAATGCTAAGAAGGTTGTCGTCAGATACCAACAAAGAAAACACACTGCAGAACCTAATGATGTAGAGCCAAGCACAAAACTAGAAGGCCGAGTCAAATGGTGGAGTCAGATGTAATACAAAGTCCTACAAAAATAGCGATACAAGGAAAATAAAATGACCCCAACTTGATCACGGAAGTGGTAAGGCAAATGTAAATGAGCCTGTTTCACCAATGCACAATTAGGTAACCCCAAATCACAGGGAGTGGAGGTTGAAACACGATCCATGTAGACCAAGGCATGAGCAATAACCAACCACGTAGAAAACATCCATGCAATGGTAACCTCGAGACAACAATGAACCACAGGTCCACGCCAAAGTAAAACCGAGCTCATGAGAATAGAAGCAATCACAAACTCAACAACTGATAAAGAAAATCACCAAAATACCCTCAAACTTGCAACTTCTAAAACCTCAATGCGAGGTGAGCAATACGATTCCAATGTAATAATTGAAAAAAATTACATGAGGAAATAAGAAGAAACTAGAAGTAATAAGCAACTAATAAACAAAGAGTGCACATTTTACCGAAACCATCTCGATACCATGAAAGAGGGATACGTGAGAACCAATGTTGAAACAATGCACCACAATGAATTTGCACTCCGATGGTAACGTCATAGCTCCAATGCAATAAGAAAGATTCAAACAATGGAAAGAATATGCAAATAAGAAAACATGTATGCTCATGCTCATAGATAGAAAAAGGAAGTACAAATAGGGGTGTTGTGTAACCCCCATGCCTAAACAAGGAAATAACTCCTATGATGCCACTAACGCATATGACGTGACTGATGCATATGATGCCACTAAAGGAGGAGTTACAATTCCAAATAAGGAATGTAACTCCTATGATGCATTGATGCAAATGACAATGACAGATTCTATGATAGAATCTGACACTTGTCATTTGACTCCCTAAGACCTATGACTCTCGCAAGGTGAGATGACTCACCATGTGATGTGGATGATGACTAGGCAGGTCACACACACCAACAAATTGAGCCCATTTTCAAGACTTTATATTTATAATAATTCCTGTCTAGAATAATTAATTTTAATAAGTTTCACAATTTTCACTTTTTGGTGATTTTTAATTTGGAAGGAGTTACACAGATGCTTAGAGTTTACTGTTTTGGAACATTACTATATTTATACATAGAGAACCTTACACAATTTACTATTTTTATATGGATGTATTCTCGGTGTTGAAATGGAATGAAACTGGTCTCAATAGATTAGGTTTTGTCTCATGACCTTCTTCTCCAGTTTTCAAGGAATTAAATTCGCCAAAACTCCATAGTTATGAAAAGTAAAATGTATGGGATGAAAATTTATTATAGATGTTATAAAATGTATATATAATCAATGGTTTCACTTTTACATCAACTTGAAGGAGTTTTTGGGACAAGTGCACTGGTAAAATTTGGTGGAAATTGGGTGCATAAATTAAGAGATATGGGTAAAAATCAATTTGTAAGCTTGATGTTCTAGGAAAAACTAGCAACATACATGTGAAACAATGGAGTTTTTGGATGGAAAATCACAGCACCTAAAATTTCAAAAATTATTAAGTGTTTATTAGTTAGGAGTTAGTCACATGTGTTAGAATTTAGAGGATTCTAATTATTACGAATTTAATTAACCAATGCATTTAAATATTAACATAAACCATAAAACATTAAATGTTAAAAATTATGCAATGTAATAAATAAAATTACATAGCATATTAATTAAGTAATACATACCAAAAGTAAGAACACAATGATACAATGTTTATAGTGGAAAACCCCAAATAGGGTAAAAACCACTGAAATAACCTTTTACTTTCCAAGAACCAAATTTACATCCAATAACTTACACCTCCTCCTTTCAACCCTAGTCACAAGGGTAAAATAATATTCACCTTTTATATTTCATTCGAACATATCAAATGAGGACCTAAAGTCTTTTTTATATTAGGTGATCGGGTATGTCTCCCGACCCATCTTTTCAACCTTATCGGTTGACACATATACCTAGGTTTATAATATTTACTATTAGAAATATAATCATTTCATGATATTAAATATTTAATCGGTAGTATATACCTAGGTTAGCATATTTAATAATAGAAATATACATATTTCATATTATTAAATATTAACCTATATATTAATTATGGACCTATATACATTAAGGGTTGACCAGACCACTTAATCATTATGTTCCAACAACATTCACCTTGCAGATTTTAACTCAGGTTTAACTAGGCATCTAAACCAGGTTTGGGAGGAGAGTTTGAGTGTGGTTGCACTCTAAAACGTAGGGGGAAAAGGTGTAAAGGGAAATGAGGGAAAAATAATTTTTATTTTCATAATAGCATTCTAAGTTTCAGCTTCTGGTCCAGAGTGAGGGAGATACAGGGGACTGAAAAAGGCTTCTGGGAGCTACAAACTAGTTTTTATATGACCTGGGGCTTAGTGGAAAGATTGGGAGTGCACTTTCATGTCCCCAATGTCCATTTTTCTATTGGTTCAATCCAAGGGGTCACAATAAGCTCAGAAATGTACCATGAGGGGTTTTTCATGAGGAGGTTACAAGGGGTTTTAAGTGATTTTACAAGTTTGGGGCTCCATAGGTGTAAAAATGATACGGTGCAAGTTTGCTAAAAAATAAAACTCATGGGGGAAAAATTTGTGTCCCCCATGTCATTTTTCACCTTGGGGACAAGTTTAATTGTACACTTATCCTCCCAAAATGTGTCATGAGTATTGGGAACATGAAAACGAGGAATGAAATGAGTGAGTGTAAGTTAGAGGTCTCATAGGTGCAAAAGATGAAAATCGTAAGTTGTGAAGAGGGAGATAACATGGGGGAGTGAAATTTTGTGTCCCCCTTGCACCCTAGGGACAATACAATGTGATATCACATGCTCAAAAATGTGCCAAGGGGTATTCTAATCATGGGAAGGGGACCTAAGCACTTAAACACTTCGCATGCCTCCTCTAACACTCCAAGTTACACTTTAAGTGACGAAACAATATGGATGGATGGGGGAGCACATGTTGGTGTCCCTGATGTACCATTTACACCTTGGGGAAAAATTTAGGGAACACCAAGGGTGAAAAAATGTGCTCAAGCCTTTTGGTATGCTAATGTCATCTACCAACTCCATTTTAGGACATCGAAAGTGCTTTTTATTCCATGGGATTATGGGCTGGTGTTTTGGGGTCAAAAATTATATGATTTTGAATCAAAATCAATTTTTGAGATAATCCCAGCCACCTTCAGGAGCTAATTATTATTGAAAATTTGTATTTGGCATCATTCACCCTTTTAACACGAAGGAAAAATAATAGTGACTTGAGCTATCACAAGATATATTGAATACTTAGAAAAATAATTATGTCCCCATAATGTAGATAATTTCAATAGGTTTCCATTGAGTATTTTATTAGCTTAGAACTCCTATCGGAACTCCTAGAATCATCAGAACAAATTAACTTTCTTCGTTGGAGACTTTATTCCTTGTGCCCAAAATGACCTAGTTTTTCTTAACTTATTTCTGACATCAAATATCTCCATATAATTTCCCTAAACCTCCTTGGATAACATCATTGATCTCCTTTACAAATTCTATATGGGTTAAGTCTTTTTTTCATATTTTAAAGGATGTCATCATGCTGCAATATGGCTAAAAATAGCTTATTTAGTGCTTCGAAGAGCACTATTCTACCTTGAAGCTTGATATCATTATAAAATCAACTTAGATTCATTCCCTTGCACATGAAACACACTTAAAAACAATTTTAGCACTTTTATCTCAGCTAGAATGTGGGTTTCATAGACCTAGAGGGGTTTCGTGAGCTGATAGGTTGGCGAGAGGAAGGGTTCATAGTGATCCTAAAAAGTTTTTAAAAGGGTGGGATTAGTTGTCATGGCTTAAATTTTCAATTTTTTATGCTAGAAATTTTGCACAACAACATTATGGAAAGATGTGGAGTGTGATTAAATAATAGATTGGTCGATGTTATGGATGGTCCTATTAGAATAAGTGCCTTGAGGAAGTGTATTTGTGACCTCATCATCAGTGGTATTATTATTTCTAGGACACATGAAAACTTGCATGTTCTTAAGGGTTTGTTGGTTTGGAGGAAGATTTTTGAATTATTTCATTATATAATATTTCTAGTTGGCTTGTTTGAAGGATTCCTCTAAAGAGGTGGGGGAAAACATTCTAACCTTGTGTTAAAGGTGAGGATCAATTTCTTTAAGTTTTAGTTGGAACAAAATCTCATTAGGAATGTTGTGTTCAACACTAGTGGACAAGGATTTCCAACATTTGATGAAGGCTTGGGTAGATTGTTTTTCCATCTGATTGCAATTTATGAAGACATTAATGTTATTTTTAGGAAGATCATAATGATGGAATTAATTGACTATGGCAGTTACCAAATTTTCTAGCTCAACAATGGAGTTGGCTTGGGTGCTGTGATACCAATCCAAGGCATATGTTGTAAGGGTCCTAGCTAATATCTTGATGGAAACATAAGATTTATTTTTGACCCAATATTTATAAAGGTTTCTAAAATCCTTAATATGGAGATTGGGGTTGGTAGAACCATCTTAAGTGATGGAAGGGGAGACACATTTGATGTCTATAGCAGCTATTTAGGGAGCCAATGGTTCTTATTGAATAAATTGAAGGGTTTTGTTATGAATAGGAGTATGTGCAATGGGAAGTCCATTGGGACCAATCAGAAGTGAAGGGTAATGAACTTGATTTTTTGTTCCCCAAGATACCGTTTGAGGTCGATTAACGAGATGAGTTAGGATGGTTTGAAACTATCAAAATAAGTTAACATCTATGGTTATTTGTGGACTTAGATGGTCAATGAGCTACATGATGAGTTGGGTAGAATCCATATAATAAGGGGTATTGGTATTATTAGCTAAATTAGGATTTTATCCTTTTTAAGGAGGCTCAAGATGGTTGATATTGGAATCATTTATGAGAAATGTTGTCCTCAAGATGTTTTGATATCATCTTAGGTGACTCATATCGTACATACTTAGGAAATAGCTTCAGAAAGTTTTGCATAGTGGGGTATAGTAAAATTCATAGACATCCTCATGTTCCCCCTCTTCTTTAATATCAAATACAAGGTTTTGGATGTTATATATGGTCTGTCTTTTTGGAGGTGGAGGCTTTGAATTCCTTACATTGGTTCCTATGGAAAGGAAATCAACATATTGTGAAACTAGCTTAGCAAGGCCATGATTATGAGAGTTGTTGTGATGATACAAAGTTGGTTCAGCTGAGGATTTAAAAGAATCAACTAGAAAATATTCCATGGAAGTGAAAATTGATTCTCAAATAGGATTTACCATGTTATAATCTTGCATAGGACTAATGACATCTGGAAGGGAAAATGTGGAAAAAAAGAATATTTCCTAATGGGATTGATCTTGTAGGATTATTGCATAGAATTCAATGGCATCTGGAAGGGAATATTTATGTTCAAACTAGATCGGTCATGCGGTGCAAAGAGGATTCTACACGGGGACCTGAAGGAGTTCGAAAAGAAAGAAAAATAAAAAGTAGTGAATCTAACCTAATTAGAAGTAAAGTAAGTTTTGTGTTTGGTTCACAAGACTATATGATAGGTAAAAGAGAGGTTCCCAGTTGGGTTATCAAATATAGATATTGAATCTAATAATGGCCAAACTATGCAAATATAAAGGTGTTTGGGGAGTTCTAATGCTGTAAATATACATGATAGTAGTCTTAGCCCTATGATAGCTATAGGTTTCTAAGGCCTAAAACTAAGATGAATATAGGTATCCTACTAGGATTATAAAATAAAGATAGATAACCAGGGTGTGGATAAAGCCAAGGGTTGTAGTAACAATAAGAAAATATAATAAATCAAAGAAAACATGCATCTAATCTAGCATATAGAAATGAATGACCAACAACAAAAACAAGAACATGCATGTAAAATAAGAGACTAAAGAGGGTTATAAATACTTACCTTTCGTGTGTGTGTGACCACTAATGCATAATCCTCCCTAGATACAATAACACCAAGAGACAATATCTATGGGTGGAGAAGGGGAAAGGTCAACAAGAATATCTCCATTCCTAACTTACTATGGTGACCTAAATACAAAAGAGGAAAGCTCTAAGACTCCAAATTCATCTAATAAGTGAAAAATAAGGTGATTAAGAGTGACTATGCACAAATTTTATGTGAGAAATGTTATCTAATTTTTCCCCTCAGGAGAAATCAGAAAAACATGACCTCGCATAGAGAAAATAGCAGGATCGATTCGGCCATGAGAGCTCACATTTCGGGCTCGAGCCGAGTGAGTTGAAGTGACATGGAAGCATTTGGATTCGGTGGGAAAAAATTCCAAATCGGTGGGCTTAAAAGGTCCAAAGGACATCAAAGTCTAAAGTCTAAATTTTGGACTTTGGGAATTTGGGAGTTTGGAGTTGGTAGTAGGGTCGAGTGTGAATAGTGCCATGTGGGGAGAAAAAGAAGTCTGAAACCCAAAGACCAAAAGCCAGACTTTGACCTTTTGAGATTTCAAAGGTTTCATGTGCCAGGAAGTAAACAATACCTGAAACCTCGAAACTTGAACCCTTGAAAACACAAAGGTCTAAAACCTGAAATCTGAATTTCAAACTTTGGGGTTTCGGCATTTTGGAACATTGAAACCCCAGTGCACACAAATCATAGCTTGATGTCCAAAACTGAAGTTTGAATTTCAGATTTTGGGGTTTCAGCATTTTGGAAGTTTCACAAGCTTGACGGATGAATAGTGATAGTGATCTCTAAATCCCAAAGCTCCGAATCATGAAAGTCTAAAATTTCAGATTTCGAGAGGGTGTGATGCAGGTTTGGAGTCCAGAAAGGAAGATCAACCACCAGCATTTATTGAAAAATGGCACCATCATATTCAGATGGCCATAAATTTTGACTAAGAGCTCAGATTTGCACAAAATAGGTTTTGGAAAGATCCCAATGTCCTCTACACAACAACGACTGGTTTTCTTAATTTTTTTAGACTAAGTATTTAAAAATGGGGAAATACATTCCTCCATTTTAGAGGAATGTTTCTATATTTCTCACCTACCAAAATAATGAAGGTATGGGCCTCCTTTCTTCCCCAACAAGGTAAAGTACATGGAGGTATGGGTTTTGTAGTGGCACCCATCATTGTTACTGGTGATTTTAATGCATTTTTGGGTGGTTGAATCAAGATTTTGAATTCCTCTCTCTCCCTTCTCTCATTCTTCCTATATATTATGAGGGGCTCATTTTAAAAAGTTGGACAACTTATATATGTCCCTCCCTTATTCTTCTTGTCTGTAGGATATTTTTGGAGATTCCAAACCTCCCTACTAGACATTGTAATGCAAAATATGTGCCTTTGAGCTTTAGTGTGGTGTATTGTGTCAATTTCAAGAGGAATATAAACAAATTCATGGATGTTCTAAACACCCTTTTGTGTTTTGTTGCATCTCTTCTGGTCTTTCATCACATAAAAATTATTGTGCACTGTTGTGTTTTCATTGCAAGATTCTAGTTGTGTTGTGTTTATTGTGAAGGTTGTCTAACACTCCTTGGTACATCACCTTCCCTTAGAGTAGGTTTTATTTACATGCATTTTATCTATCTCTTTCTCCTTGGGAATATTAGATTAGGGTTAGATCTGTAACTCTCTGCAGTTTGGAGTAGTTGGAACTAGGATAGGATAGGAAGTCGACCTTCTCCAAAGGGTTATCCTAATTTCAAAGTCCCACAATTTTGGATAGCTCCATGTTTGAAAAATCACACTGACTGTCTCAACCATTCACTTGTGAGTAATCAGGGGTTTTCCATAATAAGAAATTAGTTATAAAGTGGTGGTACTAACAAAAAAACAAAGGTGTATATGTACCTAATGTCATCGTCCATCGGCTATATAAAATCCAAAACAAGTGTTATCACTAATGGGTGATGGTGTTAGCCTTTGGGGAATCCCTAATGTCAAATGATAAAAAAACATGAAGAAATGAGACCATAAGAAAAATGGGGATAAATAAATAAGGTCTGGAGTGACTAAAAGTAGGGATAATGGCACACAATAAGAGGAAGCAAATAGACATATTGGGATAAGTGGACATAATTAGTGTAATGTGTAAAAAAGGGAAGAAGTGAGGATAGTGTAGGGTGAATAAGGTGAATAGAGACATCTCTCAAATGTTTTAGTCTAACCCACACGACCAAGTCTGATCATACCCTAATCCTAGAAGAACCCTTAAGGTACCAACTCAAGAGGATAAAACATCAATAACCCCTACACAAAAGAAATGGTTAGGAAGTATAAAAATATAGTGTAAATAGTGTGTTTAATGATCAAACTTGATTTAAAATAAAACTTATGTATTTTTGCTATCTAGGTGTTAACTACTTATGTATATTATGTTTTTGATATGCATTAATTAGTGTGGTAGTTATCTTTAAATACTTGGGCATATTTTATGGCAATAGATTGTTCCAAAGCCAAAATAAAGACATGGGTTTTTCTTACTAGAGGTCACAATGCAAGGAGACAAATTTTAGAGGGCAGTAAAGGATTAAAAAGACAAGTTTGGTAGTGGCTAAAGATAGAAGCTGTGGAACACTATCTTAGGGTTACACAAGATCCACAAGCCTTGTATACCGCGGAATCTCCAAGTCTGCAGAACAAAGGATTTTGGCTATAAGTGAGGAAGCTACATAGAAGGTAAAAAGTGTTCTGCGACATGTGGGAAACAATGAAGATCCACCAATTAAAGAGTTAGACTTCGTGACATAGGAGAATATTCAAAGCATGTGAAACATTCAAAATTAAGGAAAATATAGATGAAACCCACAAGAAAAAATGGTTTTTGACCATAAATTTTGATGTGGTCATCCAAATTTGACCAAATTGGTGGTATTGGGAAGGTTTCCTCAAGAGCTTTACTTTGAAATCAAGAGATTCATATTTTGGTGTTGTTGGAGGGTCAAAAATGAAAACATGGGTTGAGTGAAGAAATACACAACTCCATTCATTAAAACCATAAAACCAACTCACCTATCAGAATTAAAAGCTAGAATGGAACCCCTATCATGTCTGTTATTTATGATGACACGTTGCGAGAAGAATGGCTACTTATCTCACGAAGTAAATGGCGATAAGGTTTGTGGGTGGCGAGTTTAGTCCTACTCATTTCCATATTCGAATTTCAAATCTGAATTATGTCCCTCAATCTCCCCTCTCTCTTCCTCCTATTTTCTATAAATGTAAGTGCATTTCTATGAAAAATGGTTTCTCTTCTGTGGAATTTAGAACTTTTTTCAAGTTTCCATATTTCCATTCCTCTCAACCTTTGTAATTATATTTTACAAGTGGTTTTCAAGCCTCCATTTTGTAAATGCAAGTGATAAGGTTTAATGGAATGTGAATGTGGTCTTTTCATTCATATGTTTCATAGAGATTGTGAATCTCTATCCCTCATACCTCCCTTTGGATCTATACATTTATCTCTTACAAAATATTGTGCTTTCATTAGCTCCTTGCATAAGTAGTTCCAACAGTGTCTTTATAGGCCATATTTGGGCCTTGTTTTAGATTTGGTGCATCACCCTCTTTCATTTTACAACCCTTTTCATCTTCCACTCAACTCTCAGCTGTGTGAAAATGTAGTTTATTTTTACTTTTAATTACATTTTGAAGTTGTAGGTGTTGGGGTTATCACAAGGTTGTACAGATAATATATCAGATCTAAGCATACATGCAATAAAAGTGGATATTCTACCAGAAAAAATATACAAAACAAGAGATATAAACCAACACCAAATTTAATTTGGTTCATCCAGTAAGGGCTACATCCACCAAGAAACAAGTTAATCTAATATCCAAAGCTTTGTGAAGATATACAATCTTTCACACCTCTCAGATGTATAGTACTTTCTTTTTCTCAAGATTCTCTCTCTTCTCCAAGAATTTTCTCTCTCACAATTATTTTCACAATAATCATCAACTCCTTCAATTCTTACTTCTAAACCCTAGCTTTCATACTTATATAGACATATAAAAACTTAGGGAACTTAGCCATGAAATTACAATTAATAGATCTTCTTTAATGATGTAATTCTTGTGAGTTAAATAAAACACCTACGCATAGGTAACCAATACTGGTTATCCTTAACTGATGTTGGTTACTCCTTTCCTGACTAATGCCGGTCATAGGTGAGCGATGTTGGTCCCTCCATAACTGATGTTGGTTACTATGCTTTCCTAAAAGTTTAATATAGCATGCTAATTTGAAGTAATTGAGCTCCAAAACTCAACAATCTCCTACTTAGAGATAAATTATTGTACTATACATGTACAACGTCATTCTTGGATCCTTTCCTTAGCTTTGTTTCTTCCTCTTCAAGTCTCAAAATTGAAGACCAATAGAAGTGAAGTGTAGCTCCAAATTATCTTTTGCTAATGGCTTTATTAGCATATCCATAGGGTTTTCACTCATATGAATCTTCTCCAGTTTCATCTGCCCATCCTCCAATACCTATCGTATGAAGTGATACCTCAACTGAATGTGTTTTGTTCTAGAATGAAACATTGAGTTCTTTGCCAAATGAATTGCACTATGACTGTCACTGAATAATTTACAATCATCTTTCTCCTTTCCTAACTCTTCCATGAACCTTCTCATCTATATCATTTCCTTAATAGCCTCTGTAGCTGCAACATAATTTTCCTCTGTAGTAGACAAAGCCACCACCTTCTACAATCTTGATATCTAGCTAATTGTCATCCCATCTACTGTGAAAATATATCCAGTAGTGCTCCTTCTACCATCCATATCTGAATAAACATAGCCACATACATAAATATCTAAACCTTCATAGCATAACTACATGCTATATTTCCCTCTCAAATACCTGAGTATCCATTGGACTATTTTCCAATGCTCTTTACCTGAATTAGCCATAAATCTACTCATAAATCCCATTGTTTGTGCAATGTTTGGTCTGGTACAAACCATAGTATACATGATACTCCCAACAACTAAAGCATATGGTACTCGTGTCATGTATTTGACCTCCTCATGTGATGAAGGACACTAATTTTTTCTCAATTTGAAGTGTCCAGCCATAGGTGTACTCACCATTTTTGAATCTTGCATGTTAAACCTTTCCAACACCTTATTGATATAAGCCTCCTGAGACAAATACAATTTCTTGTTCTTTATGTCTTTGTGTATTTGCATGCCAAGGATTATTTTTGTAGCTCCTAAATCCTTCATAGCAAATGTGTGAGCTAGCTTTCCTTTAAGCTCACTAATTTCCTACATACTAGATCATGCAATAAGCATATCATCCACATATAGTAACAAAATAATATAGCTCCCATTTTCTAGATTCTTGAAATAAACAAAATGATCATATTCACATATTAAGTAACCATGCTCATGACTGAAACTATCAAACCTCATGTACCATTGCCTTGGAGCTTTCTTGAGCCCATATAGACTCTTTTTCAACCTGCACACTAATTTCTCCTTACCCTTGACTTCATACCCAAGCGGGTGTTGTATATAAATCTCTTCATCCAAATCAACGTCAAGGAAATCCATCTTCACACCTAGTTGCTCCAAATGAAAATCATGTATTGCAACTAAACTCAATACAGTACGAATAGAACTCATCTTTACAACAGGAGAAAATAGTTCACCAAATTCAATACCTTCTTTCTATGCAAAACCCTTTACTACAAGCCTTGCCTTGTACCTTTTCTGTTCACTCTCTTCTTCCTTGATTCTGTAAACCCACTTGTTTTGTAATGTCCTCTTACTTGCTGAAAACTTAACCAAATCCCAATTTTATTTATGTTCCATGGAGTCCATCTCCTCATTCATGTCATGCTCCCACTGCACGTGAGTCTTATCCTGCATTGCTTCTTCAAAAATTTCCGGTTCACCATTATCAGTCAATAATAAATAAAATAGAGAAGGTGTAAATATTTTTGAGGTTTACTTACCCTTTGTGACCTTCTCATAGAAGTTTAGAATACCAGAGACTCATTTTGGACCTCCTAGACATTTGTTTCCATTTATGACAGTGACCAATGCCGGTCACCTATAATCGACGTCAGTTCTACTAACCAATGCTGGTTTGGATATTTTGTAAATAATATCGGTTCAGTTGATTGATGTTAGTCATGGGTCAACTGACACTGGTTATTGTGTTACCCTATCAGTATTATTTTTAAATCCGAGAGTTCATTTTCATTCACAAAATTTTCATCTAGTTCATCCTTGGGTGCCAAAATTTGATCCCTGTACATTCTCTTTTCATTTCATTCAATGTCACAAATCCTAATAATTTTAGAATTCTCTAAATCCTAAAAACTAGAATCTGAAATCACCATATCCATAACCAATGAACGTGCATCTCTTGGATTTTACATTCAACTTTTTCCTATTTTCCTTGTTAATATGCATAAAATCTTCTGAACTAAAAACTTTAACAAAAGAAATATCTACCTCTTTTCCATTCCAAGCTTTCTCTGGTATTCGCCATCTAGTGAACTTGAAGGCCCATAGTTAATCAAATAAACCATTGTATTAACTACTTCCCAAAACAGTAAGGGTAATCCAACATGTATCCTCATACTTCTCGCACATTCCCTGATTGTATTGTTCATTCTTTCTATAACACCATTCTCTTGTGGTGTTCTTGGAACCATTTTTTCTCTACATATTCCATTCACTAAAAAATAATCATTGAAATTCTTGCTACAAGTATTCACTGCCATTGTCATATCTAAGGCACTTTAAATTTGAATTTGATTCATTCTCAACAAGGGATTTCCATATTTTAAAAGTCTAAAAAACATCATATTTATGTTTAATACAATAAACCCATACCTTTCTTGTAGCATCATAAATGAAAGTAACATAATATTGGGATCCTCCATGAGAAGATCCCTGGGCTGGTCCCCACACATCTAAGTGTACAAGCTCTAATTTTTTCTCCTTCTTAGTGTTCCCAAATTTGAGAAATCTCACTCTCTTTTGATTTCCAAAGATACAATGCTCACATAAATCAAGATCTAAGTCTTTCAAATATGATAACTTACCATAAGCCTTTAATATTTGCATTCCTTTTTAACTCATATGGCCCAACCAATTATGCTACATGCATGCATCTAAATCTGAAGTAGATAACACAGAAAAGGAATCAATAACACATGTATATAAATATAGCATTCCTACCTTCTTACCTCTTGGCAAAAAAAAGCACCCTTGGTGAATTTCCAAGAGTCTGTTGTGAATGTAACCATGCAACCAACTTCACCTAGTTTCCCTGCAGAAATAAGATTCCTCTTGAGGCATGGCACATCCCTCACATCTTTCAATACCCATGTATTTCCATTCTTCAATTTTAGATGAAAGTCCCCTTTATCAGTAATACTGCAAGGTTCATCATCACCTAAATAAACATGCCCAAAATTTCCTGGACATAATTTCTAAAATAAACCTTATTAGGGGTTGCATAGAAAGAAGCTCCTGAATCTAAAACCCATGATTCTATTCTATATCCAAATAAAGAATAAGAGCAACTTTCATTACCTCTACTGCAATATTTGACTCTTTACCTTTTTCTGGGTGTTGGTTCTCTTTATCTTTTAACCAACAATCTTTATTTGCATGTCCTTTATTTCCACAATTCTAATAGGTAAGTCCCTTACCTCTAGATTTAGATCTGCCATTCCTTGACTTTGATTTCCCATTATTCTTACTCTTGGATCTCTCCTTCCTTCCTCTTCTTTCTACATTCAAAGCATTCCCAGATGATGATTCCTCTATACTTTTCCTATGAATTTCTTCATTCAATATTATATTGAGCACATCATCAAAATTCAAAATATTATTAACAAATGTTGTATTACTAATAGACATTACCAACTTATCCCAACTATCAGGAAAAGAGCATAAGAATAAAAGTTTTTCACTTCATCATCAAACGGAATATCAACCAATTTGAAATGATTTACAATAGATTGGAAATCATTCAAATGACTAGATGTAGATCCACCTTCATACATATTAGAACTAAATAGTTTTTTCATCAAATAAAATTTATTTGAAGCACTAGGTTTTTCATATAAATCAGCAATAAATTTCATTAAATCTACCGTAGATGTCACTTCTATAATATTGGAAGCCACAGATGCTTCCAGTCTCAATCTTATAGATCCCAAAGACTTTATGTCAATAATATTCCATTCTTCATCAGTTATCTTCATAGGTCTAGACTTTTCATCCAACGATAAGTACAAATCTCTTTCATACAAATAATCCTCAATCTGCATCTTTCATAATTGATAATTTTGGCCATCAAAATTCTTTACCTTGTATTTTTTTCTTCTGTGATTATTTTGTAGCTCCCACCCACTCAATCGAAAACCCTCAAACAAATTTCAGATATACGGTTGTTGGGGTTAGCACAAGGTTGTATAGAAAATATATCAGATCTAAGCATACATGCAATAAAATTGAATATTCTACCAGAAGAAATATACAAAACAAGAGATATAAATCAACATCAGATTTAACGTGGTTCACCCAGTGTGGGCTACATCCATCAAGAAACAAGCCAATCTATTATCCAAATCTTTGTGAAGATATACAATGAAGATTTTTAATCTTCCACACCTCTCAAATGTACAATAATTTCTTTCTCTCAAGCTTCTCCTTCTTTTCCAAGAATTCTCTCTCACAATTATTTTCATAGTAATCATCAACTCCTTTAATTCTCAATTTTAAACCCTAGATTTCATGCTTATATAGATATATACAAACTTAGGGCACTTATCCATGCAATTACAATCAATAGATTTGTTTTAATGCTAACATTAGATCTAATTCCCATGAGTTAAATAAAACACCCATGCACAATTAACCAACGCCGGTTAGCCCTAACCGATGTCAGTTCCTCCTTTCCTAACCGATGCCAGTCCCTCCATAACCGATGTCGATTATTGTGCTTTCCTACAAGTTTAATATAACATGTTAATCTAAATTAATTGAGCTCCACAACTCAACACAGTAGGTTAGTTATAGCAGGATAGAACAAAAGGAATCAACCTTCTCTTGAGGTTGATATCAGTTTGTAGATCCCACATTTTGAGATCTTCCTATATTACCCAAATATTATGATGTTCATCTATGGACATTTGGAGGGTAAAATTTTTGGCATTAACAATAAGATTTTTAGAATGGAAAAAATATAAATTTGATCATTTTGTGGTAAAAATTAAGATGTAATGTTGATATAAATTGAACATCTATTTACACTTCACTTATCATATGATCAAGTCCACAATAAGTGGTAAAATATTGTTAGGAAATAATATTATAGTGCTCACATTATGGGTTAGCATAATGTAATTTGTGAGCTAGTATACGGGTAAACTGTTTAAAATATTGTTTTATTGTTATAGCTATGAATAGTATTCCGGGTTATTTGTTGTAACACCTCCATCTTGAAGGTGGTTTGGATATATAATAGCCCTTGTACTGTGTGATATAATATATAGTGAAATTAATAATTTTTTTTGTAAATTTGTTGTTGCGTCTTTATTTGGTATCAGAGCATATCACTGATCTGATGGAGAATTAATTTAATTTGTAAGAGTAGCTATAGTAATAGACTACTATGTGTAATGAGAGACAACTAGAAAAACTAAAGCAACATCGATAAGAAAGAGAATAATTTTGTGTGGAGGCATTCAAACTTTTATATTTCAAGGAAATATCTCTATGTTGATTTGGAATGCTCATCAATTCTCCTTAGCACCATGTTTATCTGATATCCTCACTTCCTAGTCATGCGTCCTTAATTTTCGGAATCTCCTTCTCATAAATTTGCATTCTGAAAATTCATCCATGTGTCATCACTAATTTTTGAAGCCAACTATTTGTGTCTCACTTCATTCTCTTGATCTTTATATACAAGATCTATTTTATGCATGCCTACAAATAGATTAAATTGAAGATTGGAAATTGAAGTCCTGGTATTCGATTGGATATTTGTGGTTGTTTCTGAGAAATTAGTGTATATAGCATGTTGAGCCAGCGTGGTGGGTAGTGATGACATCACAGTGATCCACATATCTAATGCTGGTGGTTGATCCATCTACCTTGCATTTCACATAGGTCACTCGTAAGTCTTCTTGTTTCACATTGGATTTCCTACACACTCATATTAGTTGCAAGAGGATGAAAATTATATTAGTAACTGAGGTTTGGAATTAATTGGCATGCAATATTAATTACCTTTGGGTATTTTATCTCATGCAAGTATCCACGTATGAATTCAACTGCTCTCCAGTGCCCATGTTGTACACATGGTGATTTCAAAACCTTTGTAGGAACCGTGTAAAGTCTAATGTGTGAAATTAGATTTCCTATTTAAGCTGATAGTTATTTATAGCCGCATATTCTGTAGTCTATAATTCACATCTGCATAATTATTCATGCCTGTATAGATGTGGAGTGAAGCTATTTGAACACGTTGAGATGTCTAAAATTGAAACTATTGTTTCATTCTTTCACCATCTTTTTGCGTGCCAAGAATCTCTACATCGATGGTATGATGTAAAATGAGAGCATTTTTAGTGAATACATTTGGAGAATATTCAAATGATATACTAATTTCAAGGAGCTCGTAATTTTTCAATCATTGGTTAGATATCTTTAGTGATTTTAATTTTCATTTAGATAATTCATAGAGACACTTATGCATTTAGGTTATGTTTAGTAGTTTGTTGGATAATATTTTAATCATTAGTCATAAGTCCATTTGGGTTTGTTAAGTGTCTTCAATTGAGTCTTATAAATTTTGTTAACTATTTAGAGTCTATTGTTATAATATGCATGATTCTCTTAGTAGTTTACAATTTAAAGAGTATTTAGATATCAAACATTGAAAGTTTAAATTAGTGTTATTAAGTATTAAAAAGTAATCTTAAATCATTTTTATTTGTCCAGTCACATATTTTTGAGTCGTCATTATTATATGTCACAGTATAGTTGTCATTGTCAAAATCAAAATTGAGTCAAGAGTTATTTTGTATGTATTACGTCGTCAAGTCGTAATTATGTTGTTAGTCAAATGAGTTTCGTTATTGTCAAGTATCATTATATTCTCATCGAATTTTGTTTAGTCATCAAAAGTTCATTGTGAGTCAGAGTCAAAAGTATGAAAATTTTTTTGCCTCATGGATGCATTTTCGGTGTTACCCAACGTCTAGAAAATAAAGTGTTTCACATTGCGGAAGGGAAAAAAAGAATAATAAGTAGCATGGAAATCATTAAGCAACATGATCACATTCTACTGAGGTAATAATGTTATTCATTGGAGGATGGAGGAAAAGGAGGTTAGAGGTTGATCAACGAACTCTCATCAGTTGCCAACGATGGGGCCGAATGAAATTGTGGTGGAATTTTGTGCTATGAGTTTATTTTTAGTTTTGTGCAGTTTGATTCTATTTTAGAGTTCTTGTTTTGTGTTGAATAAGTGAAATGTTCACATTGAGGGGGAACATGGTCTCAATGTTCCATTTTCATTTTTCCCTCTTTTCAGATTTGTATTCAGTGAGCAGTGTTTCCTACATAATTCCCTGAAGGAAAAACATGGTGGACAAACGAAAGAACAAGGAAAAGCAACATCATGATATTTGAGATTGTTGGTTGTCATGTAAAACCATCCCTTGTTGATGTTGTTGGTTGTCTTGTAAAACCATCCTTGTTGAGGTTGTTGGTTTTCCTGTAAAACCATCCTTGTTGAGGTTGTTGGTTGTCCCATAAAACCATCCATGTTGAGGTTGTTGGTTTTCCTGAAAAACTATCCAGATCATGAGCACGCATGGGCAGCATGCTGCAAAAGAAGTGTGATCATTTTTATCCCATGTTCACACTAAGGGGGGAATGCTAGAAAATAATATTGTAGTGCTCAGATTATGGGTTAGCATAATGTAATTTTTAGATAGTTTACAGGTGAGTTGTTTAAAATATTGTTGTATTGTTATACCCATGAATAGTATTCTGATTTATTTGTTGTAACACTTCCCTATTTATTAGGAGGTGGTTTGGCTATCCTTTTGGATATATAATAGCCCTTGTACTGTGCAATATAATATACAGTGAAATTAATAATTTATTGTGTAAATATGATGTTGCGTCTTTAAACATACCCTAAAAACGTGATGGGATTACACATTATTTAACTCCATAATAAAATATAAACTCAACTAGACTAAACTAGCATCAACTACAAAAAAACACCATATTCACTAAACACCAATATGAACTACACTAAACACCATATTCATTAAAGTGTTTTATTGAGAGATGATGATGAATTAAGTAACTAAATTAACCTAGTTCTCTAATACCTTCCTTAACTCATTGTAGTTTTAAGTGAATAACATAATATATTCTGAATGCCTCAAATTTTCACACGCAAGTGACTTGGTAAAGACATCTACACACTATTATTATGTCAAAAAAAACTAGACATGAATGTTGTACTATTGTATGTTTTGTGCATAAAGTGAATTTATACTTTAATTATTTTTGGCACACTCATGAAATACTAGATTGAAAACAAGTTCAACTACACCTTCATTTTCACAATGCAAGACATTAGGATAGTTTTGTGGAACATTGAAACTTTCAAGTATGCAACATAATTATATCACTTCATAAACAACTCTTGTGTGTGAAAGTATTATTTAGAGGAAGAATGGGAAAAATATTGGACCAAACACCAAAAAGAAGACAACCTGATTTGGAGTTCCATAATCTATATTTCCTACATGATCTTAATTGAAATATCATATCAAAAATAATTGGTCGTCCTTCTTGTAATATTTTACAAACTCAATTGTCCCTTTGATGTTATTTATAATTCTCTTTGTTTATTTCTAGTGACTAAATTTTTGTTCTTACATGAATATGGAGAGATATATTCCTCCATAAATAATGTCTATCATAGTATAGGTTAAGTAAATGAAACACCCGATCAACTACCGATAGAGAGTTGCATTCACTTGAAGTGATGGATATAATTAAAATAACATAAGCCTTTCTAAAATAATTGTAGCAATAGGTTTGCATTCCATAATCTTAAATTTCTTGAACATTTTCTTGGTGTATTTCATTTGAGACACAAAAATATGGTTCTTATTATTCCATACTTTCATTTCAAGGAAATAATTGAGCAACCCGAGACCTTTCATGTCAAATGATCACTTAAGATTTGTATTTATTTCTTCAATAAATCTTTCTAAAATTTTAGTGATAATGAGATCATCAACATAGAATAATACAATTAGCATATCCCCCTTTCTTTTTAGGTACAAATTGGTATCTTATGGAATCCTCTAAAACCCATTGTGAATGAGTTTTACATCATTTTGGATGTACCATGCTTGAGGAGCTTGTTTGATACCATAAAATGATTTCACGAGCCTACACAACTATATTTATTGGTTTTTTGTGAAAAAACTTATTGGCTTATTCATGTGGATTTCTTCATTAATTTTTCCATTGAGAAAGGAAATTTTCATTCCATTTTGTGGAATTTCTATCCAAATTGTTCAGTGAGAGAAAATATTATCTTGATTTTCTTTATTTTGGTTATGGGAAAAAAAGTCTCTTGATATTCAATGCATTCCTTTTGAGCATAACCCTTTATAATGAGCCTTACCTAGTGCTTTTAAATTCTTCCATCTTCCATGTATTTTTTTCTAAAAACCCATTTGCATCTGATTGGCTTATTTCCTTGTGGATGATATCCAAGCTATCATGTGTTTCTCTTCATTAGTGTGATATTCAACCTCCATGGCCTCTTTCCAAGGTCTTGATTTAAATTATTATGGAACTATAGAGGTCATCATTTGATTCAATAGATATAGTCAATAGGGCCAAGTTGACATCTTCTTAAACATTTTTTGCAATTCTTTGGTACCGAAGTGGATGTGTCGAGGAATCCACACATATTTACATCTCTAATCACATTTGTATACCGCTTGGGCATATGTTGAGATGTGTTTTGTAGATCTTGATCATGACCTTCACTATCATCATCATTATCACCATGTTCTTTATATTCTAAATGCATCACAGATCTATTTTTTATATTTTGTGGAAAGTAGGTGATGCGAGAGCATCGAACAAGACATAATAAGGTCATACAAGACCATGATACATGTTTTCAGGTGATTCGATGGAGATGAAGTAGAACAGAGGTTCTCAAGGTTTTAGAAGATGGAACAATGAATAATAACATATGTATGATGTTTTGGAAGAAGAATTATACTCTGTTTTGCATGAAATTGCATGTTTTAAAGTGACTGTGATGAAGACTGTGCCAGGACAGCAAGTTATAAACCTTCAATGGAATTCAATTGGCGAGTTTCCTTGAATTTTAATTCTAACACCTTCTACAGACCGTAAGGAAGGTAATCATATTTTTGTAAGTTTTGAAAGTACAAAATTTAATTGTTATAGCCATTTGAAGGCTCTCGGGCCCGATCTAGGGCATCGCATATCTTTTGACTGGATGGATGAAATTGGCTGAAAATTTCAGGATATCTCTGTATTTACACTATCTAACTACTGTCAAAATTTCAAAGAGAATGGGTTTGTGTCACTCGAGATATACATGACTGTATTTTTCAATTAAACAATGAATGTACAATGCACATATTTGAAGGCAAACAGTCAAGTTTTGGTTCATAATTAGATGAAGCACGAGCTTAGATTGTTATCAAAGGTGGATCCATGTATTTTTGATGTATTTTAATGATCATAGGGGTGAATCAATGAAGCAATTACCCTTATTGCATATAAAGACTGACTGTGCAGGGTTTGTATGACTGTCTCAAGTCATAGTAAGAGGTTTCAAAAGCTAAATTAGAGAAATGGAGTCAAGAGCCAATGCATGAGGGATGAAATACACCTATCAAGGTATGAATAATATGTTTGATTACTTATAAGGAGAAATATTTAATGATATTGCCTTCATTTTGTGTAAAACATGACTGTGGCTGATCTAAATGTTAAGATTCAGAAATCAGACTGGTAAATGCTTGATTTAAGGAGCTAGATGAATGTTGAAGATCTGAAATTTTGTGTGGAGAGGGTTATAGCATATAAAGACCTTGTGTAAAAATTTGGAGTCCTAAAACAAAGACCCATAAAATTTATGAAGGAATTGGGACTGTCCCAAACGAGTTAGTTTCTCAAGAGGAAGAAACAAGAAAAAAATGAGATGGAGGGAGTTAGACAAAACTTTAAGCCATGAAACTTTAGGAGCAAGGTTTTATGGGGAAATGAGAGCCAATTAATCTTATCAGACCTTCTGGGTATTCATGAAACTCTAAATGTTATAATTTTAGGAGTTTAGTCAAGATGGTGCAAAGAAGTAACATGCACTAGGTCTCATTGCTACCTCAAGGTGATAAGAACAAAACAGATGATGCTGCATAAACATCAATTAATGATCCTCTAGCAGGGGTGGATGGAGTAATAGAGAAAATTCAAGCTCTTGAGTATTGTAGAGAAAGACAGATCTAAATGACCCCTGCATCATAGACTTGAAACACCTCTCTCATTAAAATCAACATCCTTATGTAAATTTTAGTTATCTTCAGATATATTAGTCTGTATCACATTAAATATTCATTGTACCCAAGAAAGATGCATAGTGTGGACTTTTCTGATTTTTTTCTTTTCTACTTGGGAACTAGCACATGCTCTTTTCTTCTAAAAAAAGATGAGAAATTGATGATTTTTCAGCTAACTCTACTTCTTGAGGATTCATGTTATTAAGTATAAAATTTAGTGACATACTAAATAGATATACCAGTATTTTTTATTCTTCTACCTATTATGTCATGTCTAAACACTCATCCTCAATCATGCAACATACTATTTCCATGGTAGTGGGGTTTTACCTCCCTACAATACCATTATTTTGTGGAGTGTAGGGTTCATTCAACTATCAGAGAATGTCATGTTCTTTCAACTAGCATTAGAATGCATTATTGGTTAATTCCCCCTCAATATAAGATAAGTACTCTAATTTTTCAACCACTTTATTTTTGTACAAGATTTTTTAACTTCTCACAGGATCAAAAGGATTGATCCTTCATCTTGACAAGTTATATCCACATTTTACATTAATAGTCATCAAAAGAGCTAAAATACTAATAACCACTATATGTTCGATCCTTTACATAAATATTAGTATGAAATAGGTATAATTTTCCTATATCTATCTTGGTGTTCTTTAGGAATTTTGCTTGATGTTTCTTTCTTGATGGATAGAAAGAGAAAAAATCTATTTTATTTTTTAGTTGTGCAAATCATCTAACCATATCATACTAGCTGAGTGAACATAGGTATTCAAAACACAAGTTCTTATATCTGAGGTGCCACAAGTTTCTTAAATTTGAACCCTCAACATTAAGTGTGTGGTTTGTATGTAGAAACCACATACAACATGTATTTTCCCAATGCACGTGGAGGTAAAATCTATGTGTTTCTACATCTATTTACATGCATGTGGTGTGGTTGTACTTATTTATATGTAGTATGAGGAAAATACATGTTGTTCATAGTTGTGGCATAAAGTTAAATATAAGTGACCTAACCTTAGGAGCCTCTTAATCTCATCATAAGTGGGAGATTAGATGATGATAAGATAAGAAAGTTTGTAAATCCCGCCAAAGGTGACATCACTTTGTGCATAAGTTTGGACATTCACAAAAGGCCATGTCACCAAATTTCCTTTCCATATCACTACATGTATACAAAGAAATACTACACAATAGAAAGAAACCAACACAAAAGTGCAAACCTGATCCTTCGTATATTCTTGCAACCTCAAATGAGATTGTTGAAGCTTACAATGAAGCATCAATATTTTTGAATATAAATGATCAAATGTATGTGGATACTCCTAAGATGCTCGAATGGAAGTAGATTTCAGCTATGAGAAAAGTGATTGAATGACATGTTTTGATTGATAGATTCGTGATCAATAGGATGACATAACGACGTGTAAAATTGAATGGTAGTTCGACAAAATAACGATGAAAATTTCAAAGCTTCCAAAGATTATAAATGGGAGGAATGAGTGTTTATTTATAGATGAGGGAAGAGAATCCCAAATTATTGATTTGTGTGACTGACTTGTCTGATCTAAAACTAACTAAAGCATGATTGGAGATATTTGTTTGAGTTTCCAACTTGATTGGAATGATAAATTGTTGTTTTGAGATTGATTGAATGAGTTATCATTGATTTGGAAAAGGTGGCATATGTTTTGAATATTTTTTAGCTTTTGCATTAAAATATTAAATTCATGTCTTTTGTTTTATTTACCCAAAAAAGTGACGCGAGTTTTAGATATTGGGAGATTTGATTTAATTTTGGAATGTCATGATTTATGGGATATGTTTAGTTAAATCAAATGCATGATTTGATTTAATATAAATTTGTCCTCTTATATATATTTAATGATTTTATCTTTAATTGATTTGATTTTCTCTCGTTAATGTGAGATGTTAATTAGTGAAGTGAAAGTGGATAAAAGGTGAGTTGGAAATAGATATGCATAGGATTTATTTAATTATTTTAATATAAAATTAGCTAATGGGATACGGGATGAATAATAAGGATGGTAGGATTAATTAATTAATCATATGAATGAGGTATGAGTGTAATAAGGTTTTATAGTATAAATATTTAATAATTAGAGACCATGTGTGAGCGATAGGGATGATAAAATTTTATTCAAGACAATATCATAAAATGTCATAAAATGTTGTAAAATAGCAAAATATATTAGAAGTGGTCAAAAATGGTCGTAAAGTATTGTGTAGTAGTAACAGAATGGTTTCAAAGGTATATAATGTGTAATTCAATATTTTAGGGTGTCTACATTTTCCCCTCTTTAAAGTGTTATTATGAAGTAATAGTGTTTTAAAGATAGTATACACGTGTAAAACAATGAATGGATGATGAAGAATTGTAGTGTACTTCCTAATTTTCCCTAGTGAAGCATTCAGATACCCCAGTGGGTTGAGATCGTTCCAAGGGAGTTCCCCCTCAAGTGGATGGGTGACGCGATAAATCATTGGATAGTCACTAGATAAAAGGAATAAGAGACCATTAGAGAAGTGACAAAAAAATGGGCTTAGAAAATGAGAGATGGTGAGTCAAAGGAAAAAATTAGGGGTTCCATACCTAAAGTAGGCTTTGAAGAAGTTTTAAATAGGAGAAAAATGGAGAATAGAAAAAATCATTGGCCATTTGTGCTATTAGGGTTTTCTGGTTATACATTGATCTTTTTCTCTTATTTGTGAGAGATGGCACAATATCTAGCACATGTTCATCATGTGAACCATGTTTGAGAGTTCAAACAGGGTCATGACGATAATGATATTGTGAGTATAAAATAAATTAATTAATTGTGTGCATTTATTACTTTTTATAACTAAAAGAAATTGAAAATGTAATGCTAGTGCAAGGAATTATTTGTGCTAGTGTAACTAGTAAAATCACTAGTGTATCCTTTCCTGCGCTAGCGTGAAAGTAAACGTGTTTGCATAGAAATATGTGTGCTAGTGTAATAATTACACTATTGTATTAATAGGTGTGTTATCATGATTGAAAATACATTAATGTGAAGTACGTCAATGTTAAATTGAGTGCATTAGCATAACACTAGGTGCACTAGCATGAGTTAGTGAAATTGGTAAGTTGTAGAAGTAGTATAAAAATGAAAAATTATTTGGAAAGGATTAATGAAGTGGTGAAATGTATGCAAGATAGATTATACTCCTTGGATGTGTGAGAGAGACATGAATGATTTCGAAAATTTGAGAGACAGATGATGTGGTTGGAGTGAAGAGAATTGTGTCCGGTACTAGAGGCATCAAGATTTTCACACATAGCACAGATGCCAGATATCATATTAGATCACTACTTATTGAAATATTTAGTGTATCAATGACACAACGAGTCTCAGACATTCAAATTTCCTACCAGGAAGATATATGTGACACTAGATGATGTATACCACATATTAAGGGTATCGATGCAGGGTCATTTGATTCAGTAAGAGAGGAGATCATCACATATCTAAGCACAGACACATATTCTATTTGAAGTAGAGGAGATTTGTGGAGAGGGAATGGTGGTGCACCTTACATTACATGGAGGAAAATGTGATAACACAACTTATTATTTACTTGATGGATCTTATCAGTGGCTACTTGTTTCCTAATAATATTGGGAGGAATTTTCAGCAGATTTATTAGCATGGTTGCGGAGTTGTTGGATTCAATTACAATGTTTGAATGGGGACTGTGCATACTAGCCCATTTATACAGATATATGTATATGGTGGTGTATAGGAGTTAGAGGATTTTGGGCCCAATGACGCTACTACATATTTGGGCATGGGACCATACTTGTAGTGGGTCGGTTGATAGGGATATTGAGAGATAGACATCCAGAGGAGCCATCATTCTTGAGATGGGAGATAGTAGGTACATGTATAGATGTCACTGAGGATATTTGGCATTCTATAAATCTATAGATGATTTGTAGTTGTAATTTATTATAGGGAAGCCATACAAATTATATAGATGGGTGATAGAAATTGTAGAGCTAGCGGTAGATGAGATAACACATTACATCATTGGTATCCAGGTCATATATCATTAATCGGTATAGAATTAATAGGGTGATGTGACAAATTGGAGTTATATAGGACATACCATAGGGATAACAGTGGTATGTGCAGGTATTATGAAAGACCAAAAAATTTGGGCCACACATCAAGCTAAGCATAGCAAGGGCCAGTTTGGGAGGAGTTTTAGCATAGGTATGGGATGTAGGATCAAATATTGTGGAATCGGGTGTATCAAGTAGGGTGTGAAATGTGGTATGTATCTATAGTACATGTTCGTTTGATCACCTCTCGTGCAATCAAGTTATAGTGAAGAGGGAAGAGAGAAAGAGGACATAAGGGTGAGGGAGGAGGATGAGGAGGAGGAAAGGGCCATGTATAGGTGAAGGCACAAGTACTACAAAAAACATGTATGGAAATGGATATAGGGATAGAGATAGGGTGCACATGCACATGTGGGATAGGTTATATAGGTATAGGGTGCACAAGTACCAGTCTCTCCACAAAGGGTACTTAGTCCATGTTGGGGTTGTAATATTAAGTGGGAAATTTACTTAATAGAAAACCACCAAAGACTAATGGTCATGGATTATGAATTAAATTTAAAATATAAGCATGAACTGATTCGGCATTAAGAGTGGATCCGAACCACCCACCTTTATATAAATAAGGTGATCTCATTAGAGATTGGATACATCATATGACATGAGAGTAACAAAAAGGTGATAAAGAAGTGAAAGAAATTTATAAGATCCATGATGCAAATGGTATGAAGGTTGATCTATTCTCATGAGAGATTGTAAAAGACACTTTATAATTCCTCCATGAAGGTGTAACTGTTGTGGATCTTATGAAATTGTGGGTGTTATAGGTTGAATATATATTCTCAATAAAGATAAGTGATTTTTAGTGGGTTTTTTGCCTCTCATGGTTTTCCCACTTATATTTTGTGTCTTTTGTTATGTTGTGTTCATTTACTTTCCTATTTATGCATACAATATAATATATAATGCATATTGTGATGTAATTCATATTAAATTGTTGTTCAATCATAAACTATAATAATTGATTGTTTATTTTGGTCGATATATAAATCTATTGTATTATCCATCCCCACATTTCCTAACATGGTATCAGAGCTGGAATTTTATGCTTGTGCAAGATAGATTTTTTGTTTGTGATTTTTCAGGAGCAAAGAATCTTGTAGATATGAAGTACTTGGAAATTTTCAAGATCTGTGACATCCTAACCCATGTTCCATGGTTATTTCAATACTACAAGGTACAAAAACCATAATTATTATGATTTAAGATTAATGCAGAGTGTTTGGATGCTTTAGATCAATGTGAATGATCAATACCTAGGTTTCCATTGATTACGCATAGTTAGATCGGTGTTTTTATCATCCATCACTACTTTTTGATTTTTCAAGACCTTCACAGTTTTTTACCTTGCTTCATGGGATTTTCATTATCTTTATGTCCTTAGTCATTCACAAAATATTTTATTGTTACGTGGCATTTCTAAGTGTTGCATGAATTTTCTAAGACTTGTGTAGTTTTTCATTTTTTATGTGGCTCTCTGCACTATTGTGCATCCTTTTTGAGTATTGTGCCACATTTTTAGAGTTCCACGACTCTATTTTTAGTCTTGCACAATTTTTCTTTGTTATGTGGGGCCTATCTCTCATGGCCTATTTTCTTTTCTTCATGGGGTTCTTGTGTCCTATGGGATGTTTTATTTATTTTTTAGACTTTTATGTCCAACGTTTCTTTGTGTTGTAGACTCCCTTTGTTCTATATATCTCATGTTTTGTTCCGCGGACCTCCTATGTTTGGTGGCCTATTTTTTCCTTATCCCGCGGACTCCATAGTTATGTAAGATATTTGTCTTGTTTAATGAACTTCTTATTTTTTTCTCACATACCTCCTGTGTTCGGTGGCCTATATTTTTCTCCTCCCAAAGACTCCATTGTTTTGTGGCCTATTTTTCTTGTTACACAGACT
Organism: Taxus wallichiana var. yunnanensis; assembly: GCA_018340775.1. Lineage (NCBI taxonomy): Eukaryota > Viridiplantae > Streptophyta > Pinopsida > Cupressales > Taxaceae > Taxus > Taxus wallichiana. The sequence continues at coordinate 554,432,005 of CM031239.1, read as the reverse complement.
CCATTATTATGTGGCCTATTTTTTCCTTGTCCTATGGACTCCCTTGTTCTATAGTTTGTTGTCTTTGTTCCATGACATTCCTTTTTTCCACAATTTTTTTGTCCCACAGAACTCTAAAATTTCAAAAAAAAACCCACAAAACATTGATCCCTTATATCGCAACCTATTAAAATTTGAAATTAATATATTATTTTCTTTTATTTCCCTATGGCCTCTCACGGCTTTTTCTAAGTGTTTTTCAACCTCCCTTCTTGGTTCTAAACCTTTGTTGACGTGTGTTTATTAAATTTTCAAATTTTTATAGGTTTTTCCTTTGTTTTAAATCCACATACATTATTCTCTTCTACCCATGGATAATTGCAGCTATTGAAACCCACAAAACTCTATTTTCCTTATTTTGAGGACCTTTTCCTTTGTGTCACGGAATTCCTTGTCTTGGGAACTGAATTCCTTTTTTCCTTGGACTTATTTTGTCATGTGGGTAATTTTTATTGTCTCACGAGTTACATTCCTTTGTTCCACAAATTTTTCCTTACTATTCCGCGGAACACTAAAATCTCAAAAACCCATGGAACGTTATTTCTTTGTTCCACAAATTCATAACTTTGATAAGATATAAATTCTTGTGTGTTGGCTTACATATCTTTGTGAATAGTTTTTGGTGCTCCAAGGCTTCTCCTTAGTCACTACATATTATTCTTAAGGATTTTCATCAATTTGTAAAATTATTCAAGTTCATGGGTAACTATTTTTATTCCCATGTGGGCATTCCTTTGTTCAGTGGCTTTTGAACTTGGAATTTTTCTTATCTTCTTTATTCTTGTCTCACGGCTCCTCACAACATGTTGTTTATATTTTGCAGCCTCTCTGTTGATTTTTCATACCTTTTTTGAAGGTTTTTTTGAACTTGGTTCAGAGCTAGCAGTGTATTTGGTCTGAAGATAACAACGTATTTGGTCGAAGCTAGAAGTGAATTTTGTCGAGAGAGATAACAATGTATTTGGACCAAATTTGGTAGTATATCTAGTCCATAACTAAAAAGACTAATAATTTTAAGGTTAAGTTTTTTTGGTTTTTGTACCTTTTGTGGTAAATTTGAACATAAAGAATCTGACTATTATACAAATGATCAAAGTAAGAACAATAGGATGAATAATAAAAACAAGAACCAAAAATATATTGCTGAGAAACACATTTCTTTATGAAATGTTCTTTGAAATGTTATCTATACATGTTTAATGTATTTATGATTTCATGTTTCATGGATGCATGTATGAAAGATATTTTTTATTTCTTTATTACTATTATACAACTTTTACATGAATGTTTTATGAATATATTTGCTATAGAGAAACCATTTTGTGTATTTTAGATATCCTATTCTTTCTCCTCAAATAGAAATCCTAGATCTTTTCTTAATCCTTTTTTGGATAATTTAGAAACAAGTGTCCAAGAGGATGTTCATACTTATTCATTTTTTATGTATTTGGATATTGAGGGGGAGTCATCTCAAAATGTGTCTCTATCTAGAATTACTAAATGGGCTCAAATCTAGGTTTTATTCCTCTTCCTAATAACCTAAGGAACATAACCCCTTAGCAACCCTCGTATCATGCTTGTTTGAGGTTGTATATTTTTTAAAGTAATTTGTCTTGTTAAATTGGGTTGAAATATTTTTGCATCTTGATCAGTCTCTCCTAACCAAATTTGATAACTTTGCATCAAAGTATTGTGCAAAATATATATTTCTCCTCTTATAACCCTAGTTGAGGGTTTTCTAGGAAACCAAAAGAGAAACAATTTTGTATATTGAGCATTAGAAGAATTCAAGATCTAATGTTGAACTCTAAAGTTATATTTCATCCTCCTGCATCTTTCCTTTTTGATACATAATACCACAAATGCACCATATTCTCTAGACAATAAGGTTTTACTAAAACAAAGCATTTTTAATTATGCTCAGACTAAATGTTCTTAGAAACATGAATTTTCTTCCATTACATGTTCTTAAACGTCGAGGATCACCTCTTTGTGAAATTTTAATTGGAAATGGAGGAGTCTTTAATTCTTTGTATATTAATACTATTTACAAATCTTGCTTTGCAAAATATTTCTAGTTGATTATGATTTTTAAGAACTAAAAACAATCATATTTGTTATTATTGTCTTACATATGATCTCTTAATTACTTGTTGCAATAAGAATCTAATTCTTAAAATAAAAAAGAGATTAAGACAATGGTTTTAAATATATTAAGATCATTTAAAGACAATTCTCTTTTTTTTTGTATCCTACTAACTTACATCAAAAGAAGTTAGAATCATTGATCTTAAAACTACATGTCATAAAGTATTCAAATATTACTATTATTCTATGAACTAAGATTTTCTCCTAATATTCAAGAAGGATCCTTATAAGGACCATTAAAAATGAAAAAAGGATTTTGAGGTATAATCAATTAAGTTTTGTATTATTTTGTTAGTAATAATGCAAATTATTTTGTTTTTTATCCTAACCATGTTATTGATATTGTGGATATAATATCTACTTCTGGATATGTTTGTTTCAAGTTGAATGTAGGTGAAATCACTTGGAATAGTAAGGATAAATCAATATGAAGTATTATGGAAGAAACAAAGGAAATCATGTGGTGGAAAAGATTGTTTATAGACTTCATATGGGCATCAAAGGAAGCATTCTAATTCTAAGTCACATCTAGTATTTCATTGCTCTTGCAAACAATTTAGATCAACATTAAACACTAGAGCATATCAAGTTGGTGTGTAGTTCAAATGGTGAATATCTTATCCACCTATGAATCTAATGATCATGTGGTAGAATGTGACTCAAATGATCATGTGGATAAATTTGATCTCCACCTATTAATTAGATGGGCAAGACTCAAATGATCATGTGAATGACGTCTTCACCTTTGAATCAAATAAGATTTGGCCTTTCAAAGTTTCCCTTGAGGAGGAAATAAGGAGGAATGGGCATGTTTTGCATGTTTGTTGCAATTCCACCTCTTATTGGCCTGATTATGCTTGATGAAATCTCCCTAGACTATTTCTATTACGTTTAAGTAAAACATCACTTCATGTGAGTTTACTTGTAATACCCAGTGAAGCATTAGATATGAGAGGTTTTGTTTTATAAAATACACCATGATATTATATAAGGATTCGTACTTAATCACTTTATTTAGATAATTATGTTTTTTTCTGTGTATTGTGTTTTTTGTTTTTCCAAAAACATGTGGAACATTATGTATTGTCATAGTAGAGTTTTTGTTCTTTCAAAAAATATGAAACACTTTTTGCATTATGTAATGCGGTTTTTCTAAAAACCTATGGAAAATTAGCTTTATAGTGTAAATTTTTTAAAATCCATGGAACACTCAACAATGTAACATGACTTTTCTAAAATCTGCAGAACACTAGCTTTGTCCACAATTTTTTCAAAATTTGCAAAACACTAAATCTTTGTCCCATGGCATGTTTTTTTCAAAACCCACAGAAGACTAAAGTTCTGTAGTGCAAATTTTTATAAAATTCATGGAACAAATATACTTTCTTTTCATGTTATCCTAAATCATTTCATGATTTATGGATTGTAAGTCCTTTTATATAAAAAGGTGACATGACATGTGTTATTTGGAAAAGGATTTTGCATACTAGCCTGAATCTTCATTTGTTGATTCATGGATTATAATTTCTTTTGTATAAAAAGGTGATTTGGCATGTTTTCCTACTTAACATTAAGGGGGAGTGTCAGGGTTGTAATATTAAGTGGGAAACTTATTTAATAGAAAATTGCCAAAAACGACTGGTCATGGCTTACAAATAAAATTTAAAATATAAGCATGAATTGAGTCTAAATTAAGAGTGGATCCAAACCATCCGCCTTTATATAAATACGTTGATCTCATTAGAGATTGGATATATCATATGACATAAGAGTAAAACAAAGGAAAGAAAGAAGTGTGAGAAGTTTAGAAGATCCATGATGTGAATAGTGTGAAGGTTTATCTATTCTCATGAGTGATTTCAAAATATAATTTATAATTCCTCCATGAAGGTGAAAAAGTTGTGGATGCAAACACCTAAAATTCGCTAATGTAACTTTAATGCTAATACTGCACTAATTATCCTCTTTTCCATCATTTTCATAATAATTATCACTTTTCCACTAATTAGCTAACATTCCTCTTCATATCTATTAATTAACAACCTTTCATTAATTAGTATTCACTTCTACCTAGGTAAATTAATTATTCTTAATTAATGACGACCACTAGCCTAAATCAATAAATCTTCATCTATTTGATCAAGTTCCTCTTATATCTCTCAAATCACACTAATCTACCTCTAATAAACTTCTATAATCCTTCTTCTATCTATTAATTAATCACCATGGATTAATTAATACACACCCCTAATTCCCATGGTTGCTAAATGACAAATTAAACTTAACTAAAAAACCTTATCCATTCCTAACCCACATGTTAACTCACCTAGCTTTGGTTAACTAAACTAAAGTTACTTTTCCCCTTATCCCACATGCACCAAGTTGCACATCTCTCTCCAAAATTCAGGTTATATAAAGGACCAATCTCCTTCATCTAAAGACACACCATCCTTTGCATATAGCATAAACTATAGGCATTTGGCTTTGAGCATTCTCCATTGATTTGGATTAAGATTCTCATCTTGCATCCATACACTCAAAATTGAGTAATATGGGAAGATCCAAAATGGCCTTGTAGCCATGTCTTGGTGAGATTCCATTCTCAATTCTTGAGGTCTCCACCATTCCATTTTGATTTCTTATGTTCCTCATAGGTTCATAGTTTATATTTTAGTAATCATAGAGAGTAGAGATTAAGCTTTAACATGTTAGTTTGGTTTTATTCAAGTTTATAACATGTATGTTGATAATGTTTAGTCTCTCTAAGCTCTTATAATGATGGTTTATGTTTAGTTAGTTTTATTTGGAACTATGTATATTTTGTAGTTTCAATTCTTTAGTTTAGTTAACTAATACATGGATATAGTGGATCTTATGAAATTGTGGGTGTTCTGGGTTGAATATATATTCTCAATAAAGATTAGTGATTTTTCAGTGGGTTTTTTTACCTCTCATGGTTTTCCCACTTATATATTGTGTTCTTTTGTTGTGGTTTGTTCATTTACTTTCATGTTTATGTAAGCAATCTAATATCTAAATCATATTGTGTTCTAATTCATAATAACTTATTTTTCAATAATAAACTATAATCCTTGACTTTTTATTTTGGTGGATATATAAATCTATTGTATTATCTATCCTTGAATTTCTTGACATACTAGGAGGAGGATTTGATGGGTTTGATGGATGGGGAGATGGGGAAGGATTCAGGGATGATGGCTAGGGAGATAGGGGAGAGGTTGATGTGTGGATTCAAATTTCACCAGTACAACCTCCAGGTCCATCAATAGCAAAGCTACACGTGGCCTAGGCCCAAAGAGACAGATATGTAGAGTAGAGAGATGCCTCTCTCTTTGTAGTTCAGACCATGCATACACAACTATACTATATGAGATTCTAGTTATAGTAGAGGAAAATGGAATTACAATAGGTTACATCTAAGAGGGATGTGGCACATCGTGTTGCCAAGGCTAGTTGGATGGGGGATATATTACAAGAGATATTAACAATGATGCATGATGTGGGTTATTATAGAGGATTGTATAAGGAATCCATGCTAGAGTGCTAGAGATATCCATGTTATACCTAGAGGATAGGGACAAGGTTAGGGATATCCATTAGATTATATGGGCAATCCATATTAGCTAGATTAGTTCAGAAGCCAATGTCAAGGAATGATGATAGACCAGGAAGTCCAGGGGTTGGCAATATCCATGGTTGATATTGTATGATAGACACCTATTTGTTTTGTATATGCCTCATGATGAAGGCACATTCATTGTATAAATTTCCATTGTGACATGATGATGTATATGCTATAGGAACAAGAATCCACCGGGTACTCCCCAAGCCTTCATACAGAGTTCAACATAGTGGATTTAGAACTATTTATGTTCCATCTATTTCCTCTAATGGTCATATGTCATCTATAATGTTTTTAGGGGATTCACAATTTTTGGTGCCTCGAGGGATAAACCAAGCTCATCTAACCTCACTCTCTCTCTCATATCAATGTCCAATCCTGACCTCTCTATTCGGTACCTCTACCTGAATAACTTCTCCCGACCCTTTGGTTGACCTTCTCAACCACTTTGTGGCCTTAACCATGACAACCAACAACAACCGCCCACAACCTCCAATAACTCCAATTTCAACAACCTTCTTGATATCATTCTTCCCTCCTATTTATAGCCACGTGCCCAAACCTCTCATGATTCTCTCTTCTCTATGTTGGCTCCTCCAATTTTCTTGCTTAGACTTCAAATTTGAAATAATATCTTAAATGAGTTTATCTATGTAATCTTCTCTCGATCGATCCATTTGTTTCATGTCTCCTTGTGGTTGGATCCTCCTTATTGTTTGTTTCATCATATGGTCACCATCACCCACATGACCCATAGATTGATTTTTTCCTTCCTTTCCTCTTCAAGTAGTTATTACGTCCTTATATTATCATGCCTAGTCATTCATGCTTCTGTTGTACCCTTACCTTATGTTACGTCATCCTATGAGATCCTCACATGCTTATTTCTCACTTTAACCTTTCCTACTTCATGCCTTCAGGCCACTCCTCTCATGAGTATTTGTCACTTGTCTCCACAACTATCCTTTACTCTCTTCGTATATCTTCATCTTCCTTACATATATTTTGTGTTTCTTTTCTTCAATATGCTTCCTGCATGATCTACTCCTTCTATACCTTTTCACGGGACTTACACCTTGTTTCATGCACACTCTAACAACCTCTCCTACATCTACTCTTCTTAGTTTCCTTCAAGAGAACACCTTCCTCATTGCAATGGTACTCCCATCATTGTGTACATATCCTTTCACGCTCCTTCCTTTTCTCCCGTACATCCTTTAATTTTTGTGTGCATCTCCATTCTCCATTTTAGGTTTTTCTTAAGTCCTTGGATGTCCTTGCTTCAATATGATATTTTTGATACATTGGACATTGTATATATGACATTTTTTAAACATTGGACATTTCCACATTATTACATTGGCTATATATAGATGATGATTTGGATGGTTTTATTCATTTGAACATTGTTATAAATGTATGTTAATTAATATGTGAGATGATGTGTTTGTTTATTTGTTGTAGTGTTAAATGAGATATATGAGTGAATTTAATGATGTTATGACTAACACTTCTCATAACTTGATCTTCCATTCAAATTTTGTATTTTGGAGAAACGTACTTTACTTTTACACAATAGAGTTAGCACCATGATTATTAAATAACCATGATGATAAAACCATCATGTGTGTAAACACACACACGTACACACATATACACATGCGCAACATACAAAAAGGTAAAAAATAATGTTAATATACACTAGATATTTGCACCATGGCTATTTATGAACCAAGATGATAAAACAATAAACTTATAATTGGTCAAAAATTAACTAAGAAATGTTAAAGAAAACCTAATATACATAGTAGATGGTCTTACCATGGCTATAAATTAACCAAGATGATAAACAATAAACTTTTAATTGGTCAAACAACTAACTAAAAAATTAACAATGCAACACAACATCACATAAAGACACTTAATTTTGCCCTAATGTGTTCCATAGTGAAGATTGATTGACTTGGTTTTCCCATATCAAGGATGCATGCTAGGGGTAAGATGATTTGAAATTGATTGGGTCATCATCCCGAGAAAGGATACATGCATGGGATTAAATGAGAGAAAATATTTCCCCAAGTTAGGATATACATGCAAGGGATTTAGATTAGTTTTTTGATTGATTGATATTGTAGATGACACTAGGATAAGATTCAATGTGTTAATCTTTGGGATTTTTTTTTATGATGTAATTTTTTTAATTTTTAGACGGTTTTGTGTTTGATTTTTTTATTTTTGGGGTAGATTTTTATTCATTTTATATGTTTTTGGTAGTTTTTGAAAATTTTGTAGTGTTTTGGATTTTTTGGAAATATATGCATGTTTTGGATTTTTTTTTTTTTTTGAATGTTTTATTTGTGTTTTTTGAATGTTTAGGGGCCAATGAGAATTCATAAGAACACAGGAGATCTATGATACCAAGGGATCGATGAGAATGGATATGAATAAATATGGATGATAAAATAATGGTAAATGTCCTAACTATAAGGAGAAAGTGATAAAAAGTGGTTTGGGATGATATGGTAAGAGGAATAAGGTGAAGGACTATATAGGTGGTTGTGCCAAAATTCCCCCCACACACAAAGGGTACTCATGGATGATTCAAGAATAAAATATCTTCAGATGAACCACATTCATGGGATATTTAAGCTCTTGGCCATCTTCAATGGATAGTTTGTATGTACCATATCCATATTTTGTAGTGATAATATAAGGACCTAACCAATTAGGTTAAAAATTTTTTTCTTTTCTTGATATTTTGTTGTGTTATTTTCTTTTACAAGGTCACCAATTTCAAATTATCTTGGTTTTATCCATTTTTTGTAGCTTCAATGAAGTCGATTTGATACACTTTCAAATGATCAAGACATTAAGCCTCTTTTCATCCAAGAGGTGAAGTTCAACAAGATGAGCCTATATGTATTCATCTTCATTGATAAAATATTTGAGGGATATATAGAGTGATGGGAGGAGCTCGAACTCTATGGGTAACACAACCTTCAATTCCATATACAAGTGAAAAGGGTGTGGCTCTTGTTGGAGTATGGTAAGATGTGATAGGCCCAAGGAAAGATAGAGTTGTGTATGCCAATTGCGACCATATTTTTCAACAATATTTTTCCAAGATGGATTTGAAATTTTATTGGATGCTTTCAACTTGGCCATTACACTATGGATATATGGAGTGGACCATTTTGAGGCAAATGTGAAATTGTTTTGGCTAGCTCTTTAATGGTTTTATTTTTGAAGGATGTACCATTATCTATAATAATGGAGGAAGGGATGCAAAATGACAAATGAGATGGTTAAATATGAACTTGGAAATATTAGTACTAGTAACATAAGTGAGAGGCATGGCCTCTACCCATTTGGTAAAATATTTGGTTGCATTGGTGATAATGAATGTATGGCCATCAAAGAATATGTGGGTTTGATTTTTCCTATAAGTTTGAGCCCCCATTGGGAGAAAGGCCAAGGTGTGGTGATGGGTTGAAGAGATTATGAAGGTGCATGAATGATATTTCATGTTGTTGGCATGCCAAACATTTTTGACAAATTTATAGGAATAGACTCCATAGTGGGCCAATAATAACCCACATGTAAAATATTTTTATCTAGAACCATGCCACTTGTGTGTGCACCACATATACTAAATGTATACTCGACTAGGTTTGGTTTGATTCATCTTGATTGAGACATATTAGGAGAGTTCCATCATAGCCTCTTTGATATAAGGTGTTAATGAGGATAGTGTAGCTGAAAGCACATTGTGTTAGGGCTCATTTTTTTGGTAATTCATATTGTCAAGGAAATTTTTATCATGGATGAAGGTGTAAATATCATGATACCAAGGGTTTTTAGGACCAACTATTTCACATATCATGGTTGACTAGGAAAATCGTAAAAAATCAGAAGATGTTCTATGAGAAACTCATTGTGTGTTTGATTTGGACCAAACTCAAGAAGGGATCCGATAGTTTCATGACATTTGCTGATTTTTTTATATGTGAGGAACTTGTTCAAAAGTGATAAGTTGAAAAGTAACCTTTTAGGATATCAACCATGAGCTTATAGGGGATAAATTTTCATCCTTTACTTGATATTCACCAGTTGATTGATTGATGACCTAAGAGGAATCATCCATAAACTATCAACTCCTTGAGATTCCATGAAATGGAAAACTTCAATCCAGCTATGAGAGATTCATACTCAACAATATTGTTAGTGTAGGGGAAGCCAATGTGGAAATATTTTGGAATGACATCACCCATGACATGAGTAGTATAATTCCTACTCTGACCCATGGATATTACAAGATCCATCAAAAAATAGAGTCAAGAGGGAATTGCATCAACATACAAGAGTTCTTCATGAAAATTCAAAGTGAAGAGGTTTTGATCTTGGTAGAGGTGCTACAACAAGATGATCTACAAGGGTTTGTCCCTTGATGGATTTTTATTGAAAATTCTATATCAAATTCACTAAGTAAAACAACCCAACTAGACATTCTTTTGGTTTAATAGGTATGGATAGTAGATACTTGAGTGGATCTATTTTTGCAATAATATTAGTTTGTATGATTGAGAAAATAATGATGTAGCTTGTGAAATGTGAAATCCACTAAGCATACTTTCTCAACTTGGGAATATTTAAGTTCATGATCAATCAAGGTCCTACTGAGATAGTAAACAACATGTTCTTGTCCTTATCATTATGTTGTGTTAATAATGCTCCTATTACATATATGTGGTAGACATATAGAGAAGCATTGGTTTTTTTGGAATAGGTGGCATGAGCACTAGAGGATTTGAGAGATATTATTTTAGTTTAGAGAAAGAATCTTGACATTCTTGATTCCATTTGAATTGTACATCCTTTTTGAGAAACTGATTAAAGTGATGGCACTTGTTTTCTAGTTGTGAGATGAAACATGATGGATTGAATTTTTCCTTGAAGACCTCTTAATCTATATTAAATTGTGTGGAGGAGGCATTTCCATGATATCTTTAACCTTTGTAGGGTCAAATTCAATACCTCTTTGTCATGAGAAAATGAACCCCAAGATTTTTCTCGAAGTTACACCAAACACATTTCTTTGGATTGAGTTTGACCTTATATTCACGCATAACCTTTCAAAGATGCACCTTAAAACTTAGATGATCAAATCTTGTTTTTTATTTTTCCAATATATCATCTACATAATCTTCCATAATGTCATGTAGCATGTCATGGAAGATGATTTTCATTTCTCTTGATAAGTGACACTATGTTTTTAAGGCCAAAAGGCATGACCTTATAACAAAATGTGCCCATGGTGTAGTGAATGTGTTTTGGGTTGATCTTCTTCAAAATTTGTATTTGATTATAACCTAGAAAATCCATCCATTAAGGAGAGCATTTCATGGCCTTCATAGAGTCAATGATCATGTCAATATTTGGTAATGGAAAGTCATCTTTTGGACATGCTTTGTTTATATCATGGAATTATATACAAATTTTGATCCCGAGGTTTTCTTAGAAACTAGTAAAATGTTTGATATCCACTCTAAATAGTCAATTGGTCTTGATAAAACCTACTTATAAGAGTTTTTGAAGTTCTTCTTTGATAGTAATGCAACTTTGGGATGCATTTTTCTAAGTTTTTGTTTGATTGGTTTGGCATCTAGATGAACCACAAGATGGTGTACCACAAGGGAAGGATCCAACCTAGCATATCCTTGTATGTCCATGCAAATACATCTTGGAATTCAACAAGGAGTGTTGTAAAATGCTTATATTTTTATTTTTTTAGGCTTGCACCAAGTTGTAAGAGCTTAGGATGCTCACTTGTACCAATGTTGATGCTAATGGTGTCCTCTACTAGCATTTTATGTGTCTTTTTTCATGAAAATATGTTGTAGGTTGATGTAGATCATCTATTTGATTTGAAGGAGATTCCCCTCTCTCTAGCACCTCCTTAGAAATTTTTTCACTAGGAGATACATCCTTTTTATTTTTATTGTTTTTCTCTTTTTTTTTTTTGTTTCTCAGATAGTGCCTCAATGAGGTTTTCACTATGGAGATTTTGTTTTTTTATTTTTATTTTTTATTTTTTTGTTTTTGTGGACTAGGGTACTCAAGTTCTTCACCAAAATAAGAATTTACATTTAGGTTGATATTGAATCCCTTCTTGTGATCAAAAGGGTATAGGTCTCGAGTCCCAAGGAACTCTTGATGGCTTCATCATTTTGAAAGAGATCCATAGATATGTGATTTTTTTGATCTTGACTTATGAGATGAGGATGTATTAGGTCAAATTCAATGGTATGGATGGAAAGGTATTCAAATAAAATAGTGTTCAGCTAAGTCATCAAAGAGGATATGTGTGGAACTATCTCAATGTTTGAGTCAATATCCTCACCACTAGTTGATACATCAAGTAATATAGGCATTGTTTCAAATGTTTTGAAACCTAGGCCATAACGATATAGATATTTTTATGTACATGATAGGATCAAGATGACCTTGTTCATTTTTTCCAAGTCCTTTACCCTTCCCATTGCATGTTTTTCATCATTTTATGTGCTTTACTATAGTCAAGAGATTTGTAGCATGTAGCTAACTAATCATCATCATATAACCAAGATCCATAGAACCTGAATGTGTTCATCCTCTAGATATCCAAACCATTTCCAATGAGTTATACCAAGATTGTAAATGGGAGCTTCTTTGAGATGGGGAACATTGGGATTACCATAGCTATGTGGGGATAAAGGTAGTTTTCCAATATGAAAGGTATTTTGGAATTCATATTCACCAATACCTTTATCAAGGATCTTAAGCTTGGGTGGAGAAGTGGATGTAGAAGGTTGAAGTTTCAAAAGGATTTTTAGATCAATGTGGTTTTCATATATGAAAGGAATGATGCAAGGAGATGTAGATCTATCATAAGGGAAATAATTTGTGAGCTTATATCTCCCTCTAGGAGCTTACAATATTCAAATGGTTTAGTATCAATGAGTAGGGTAAACTCTTTACCTTTTGTAAGGAACTTTATACATTGATGGAAGGTGGAAGGTACATGACTTATATACATGAATCCATGGAAAACCAAGGAGAATGTTATAGGAGGTTTCAACATCCACAACATGAAAAAATGTGTCCAACATTTGAGGCCAAACTTTATGGATAATGTGATCATACCCGAGGATTGTCTTTCACTATTATCATAACCATGAATAGTGATGATGTTAGTTCCTAGACTTTCTTCATTATGACCAAGGCATCTTAACAATTTCATGGAGAAAATATTCAATGTGGCTCCATTATCTATAAGAACCCTTTTGATTTTATGATGGGTTATGAATGATTTGATATATAATGAATTGTTATTTTGAATGTTTGGATTCAAAAGGTCATGAGGACCAAATGAAAGGATTGGACTACTAGGTGATAAATTTGCAATCAAGGCTTAAAATTGTTGACTATTGATATCCTTAGGAACACATGCATCATGAAGTGCATGAGTAAGGATGTCTTGAAGTGCATAGGTGATGACTTAAGAAATTCCATGAGGGATATTTTGTCAAGGTGTCTTCTCCAATTTTTTGATAATACTATAAGAATCAAAGGAAGATTTAGCATTGGATGTTTTTGGATCAGTGGTAGGTTGGGATTAGGTGTTTGAGGTATAGTTGATGTGGAGGGTTGTTTGGACATAAGTACCCAAACCTTTTTCTATCGTACGTTGTCACCACATAATTAGGAGTATTAATTTTGATGGTGGCCACAGAGTTAGGTGTTTGATCTATGAATGAAATAATGGAATTGAACTCAACATTGTTGGAGGATTGACCCTTATCTTTGGCTTTGTCATTTGTACCATGTTTTGGAAATGGGTCCTTAAACACCTTTAGTTTCTCATTTGGTGTTTTTTTTTGATGTTTTTCAATTTCAATATCTCTGTAGTCAATTAAATCTTGGATGTAATGTAATGGTGGAGTTTTATACAATGATCCATATGGTGACCATTGATATGATGGTACTCACAATATTCATTTTCTTTGTACCATGTTGGTTTTGGTTTCCCTTCTTTTGAAGGGTCTTGTGATTGGATAAGTTACCATATTAGCACTTGCTAATTGATGGAGGAAACTAGAAAGACTTTCTCTGAGAGGTGTGAATTGTCTTTGTTTGACTTCATGTGGAGTAGTTTCTTTACTAGAGATTATGATTGGTTGATTATTTGATTTGTTTGGTTTTGATTGAGGATTTTGCATGTTTTGAACATGGAAGTATTAGTGACCCCATCATTTACAATGTTTTGGTTTTGATTGAAAATTTTTATTTATCATGATTTTGATGATTTTCCTTATTGGATTGATCTTTTGAAGGAGTTTTGATTAAGCCTTTAGCAATGAGATCCCTTTTATTTTGCTCCTTTTCAATTACTTCCAAAGTTTGTTAGGAAATGCATTTGCATTTGGAATGATAATTTTGGATTAAGATTTGGTATGAAAATGCTTACCAATTTTTTTTGGGTATGGAACAAGGAAATCAACTTGTGATTCCTCTCCATCATTGAAGAAATGATGTGAATGTTTCATTATTCCTTTGATTTGGTTTTAAAGGTCCATCATAGTGACTTTAGAATCTAGGTTGAAGGAGAAGTGTTTAACAAATTTTTCTGATAAGTAAAAGTGAAAGTTGTGATTGAGCCTTTTAGAAGGTGTAAAAACCAATCTAAGGCTTTTCCTCCTAAATTTTTGGAAAAAAGACAAAGAGATAGATGTTGTTATAGGCTACTTCTTGGCATGCCATGAAGAATTATTTAACATGTTCTCTTGGGTCATGTTTTCCTTTATACTTGTCAAATTTAGGGGTTTCAAAGGATTGAGGAAATGGTATGCACAACATTTCTTTGTCAAATGGATATGGACAAAGTTCTTCAAAGTTAAATTGTTTTGTTTGATTTTGCATTCCCATTATCATTTCTTTCATGCTTTTTCATTCTTGTGAATGGAGATCTTTTTGAGGGATGTCCATGGTTTGTTTCATTTTTTGATTAGGTTTGGCCTTTTCTTCATTTTTTTGGAAACCTTAGAAGCCATATTAGAAATTTCATTTGTCATCTCTGAATTTTGGCTAGTAAGGATTCATTTGATGTATTCATTGAAGTGCTTAGATTTTTGTTTATTTTTTCTAGATTTGGGTTTGTCTAAAAGATGTCTCAAGTTCTCATCACCAAAATATAAAGGTAATTTAGCTCCCATTTCTAGGAGATGAAGAAGATATTGATGTTTTTTTTCTTTAAAGTTTTTATATTTCTCTTTTTCTTCTTTTGTAATTTCAAGTTGTCTAACTTCTTCCTCTTCATTAGAACTATCTTTTCAAGGGATTTTTATCATAATTGTCAAAGATGTTATAGATTTTTGTTTCAAGTTTTTCCACCATTTTACACTAAAAGGGTAGGAACCTAAAGTGAGAGGTGTTTTTGATTTTGATAAATAAAAGATTTGATTTGAGATTTAGATTTGATTTGATTTGATTTTCTTTGATTTTATGATTCAAAATATAGATTTTGATTTGATTTTTCTTATATTTGGATGTATGTATCCAAAATATAAGACTTTGATTTGGATTGGATTTTTATTTATATTTTTGGATGTGGGTATCTGAATTAAGATATTATTTTTGATTTGATTTGGATTTGATCAATTTAAATTTTTTATTGAGTAGATTTGGATTGATTGGATTTTTTATTCAAAAAATACCTAAAGGTAGGAACTTGTTTTTGAATTGGTCAATTTGATTAAATTTTGGTATAAGATTGGATTGGTTTGATTTTAATTTTGACTAGATTGGGATGTGAGTATCCAAGGGATAAGATTTTTAGCTTTGATTTTTTTGGATTGGTTTGAATTTTATTTTGTAGAACAAAAGTTCTAATTTCAAGTGGATTTGGATTTTGGAAAGACTAGATTTTTTGATCTCAATGGGATTGGATTTGTGTTTGTGGAACACAACTTCTAATTTCAACTAGAATGTAAAATGGTGTTTGTATAAGACAAGTTTTTGAGATAGTAAATTTGATAATTAGTTTCTTGTTTACAAACAACAAAAAACAAGTATGATATGATTTTAGATCATTTTGGATTTTAAAGGCTTGAAATCCATCGAGGTAATGTAATTTTTTATGAAAATGTAAAAATAAGTATGACATGAAATGGGTGAATGCAAAGCTCTTATCACTCCAAAAATATGTATCTTTGATATATCCTAGTCTGATATACCAAATTTGTATGGGGATAGAAGTGGTATGGAGACCTTAGAATACTAAAAGAGACTCACTTAATCACTATCCCTCTTAAAGGAGTGAATCACCACTCCAATGATGGGTTTTCATGAACTAGGTGGTAGGGTAATGAGGGAATGAATTTGTGAATGGTGTCCTTATTTTCTCCACAAAGATTTATAGGGATGATGCCACAAACTTCATTGTTATAGCTATTTTAGGCATATACTCATAGTAACCCCAATCATGAAAAACTTCACATGTAAGTGGGGGATAAAAGAGAGGAAAGAATCGAATGTTGTTTTGAGACTAAGTCTCAATTGCAATGCAATGCGTATGAGTTTGTGGTGGTGAAATCCACATCACTTGTGTAGGTAAGTGGTGATGAAATCCATGTCACTGCATGAAAATACAATGTATGAAGTGATTAAAGGAAGGTTCTTTCCAAATTTTAAAAATGTAAAATAATTGTAATTGACAAGTGTAAGTACACTTACATGATATTTTTAAAATTTTTAGCAATTTTTTTTTTTTTTTGACAAAGGAAACCTATATGTAAATATGTTAGTAGTTTTTTTCTTGATTTTTGGTAAGGTTTTTCTAATTTACAATAGTCCTACACACAAACAGTGATTAGAATTTTTTCTACAAAACCAAGTGATTTAAATAAAAAAAATAACTTCTACCATTTTTTATTCTCAAGTTCACCCTAAAGTGCATGAGAGAAAGAACATACATGGTTTTTATGAATGGTAAAATGATTATAAAAAAAT
This sequence comes from Taxus wallichiana var. yunnanensis, assembly GCA_018340775.1. Classification (NCBI taxonomy): domain Eukaryota; kingdom Viridiplantae; phylum Streptophyta; class Pinopsida; order Cupressales; family Taxaceae; genus Taxus; species Taxus wallichiana. Next base: position 554,415,129 of record CM031239.1, on the reverse strand, counting down.
AAAAGGATTCTCAATCATTTTTTATTCTCAAGATCATCCTAAGGATGTGAGAGAAGAGCATACATGATTGTGGATCAAAAACTAGAGTGAAGGAAAAAGAAATAATGATGAATCAAAACTCTAAATAGTTGTTAGTTTATAAATAAAACCTAGAAAAAATTAAAATTGCATAAAAAAACACAAAAAAAAAAGATGAAATTATGAATTTTAATAAAAATAAATAATATTAACACAAAATGAAAACAAAACATATATTAACACTAATAGAAACACACAAAAATATAAACACATTATTGCATTTAAAAAGAACATAGATACTTGAAAAAAATGACAATAGCACACTAGTTATAATGGAAAACAACTCTTACACTTAATGTACACAAAATTTACAAAATGAAAAAACTACAACGTAAATTTAGACATTCAAAAAAGTGAAAAAAATGAAAAGTTAAAAATACACTAATCAAAAGAAATAATCATAGACACAAACCAATTTGAAAAAAAAAAGCAATGTGAGTGAAATACGCATGCAAAAGTTTGAATGCTATACACTAAATATAATGGTAAAAATAGGTAAAATAATGATGGATACAAAATTATTTTTGAAGTAAATACATATATTCAAACACTAGCATAAATCATGAGCTACACTAGTGCAAAAGATGTCAAATGAAGATGAAAAAATCATCACTATACCTACACAAAAACATGAAAATCACAACCAATTTGACTAGTTTATTTTTTGAACTATTCACTCGCTATCTAAATTTGAAAAAAACACCTGAAAATTGGTTAATGATCCTAAAAACTAAGAAGAACAAAAAAAAGGTTAATTTTCTAAAAAATGATTAATAAATGAAAAATATGTGGGTTGTCACCATTGGGCATGTAAAATGTATATAGAGAAATACTACATAATAAAAGAAAACAACACAAAAGTACAAACTTGATCCTTCCTTTGTATCTCCTTACAACCTCAGATGAGATTGTTAAAGCTTGGAATGAAGCATTGAGCTTTTGAATCTCAATGATCAAATGTATGTGGATGCTCAAATATGTTGAATGGAAGTAGATTTCAGCTATGAAAAGTGATTGAATGATTGATTTTGATTGATAGATTGTGATCAATTGGATAAGTGTAACGTGTGTGTAAATTGAATGGAAATTCAACACAATAATGATGCAAATTTCAAAGCTTCCAAAGATGATAAATGGAGAGGAATGAGTGCTTATTTATAGATGAGGGAAGAGAATCCCAAATCCTTGATTTGTGTGATTGATTTTTCGATGAAGCTAACTAAAGCATGATTGGAGATATTTGTTTGAGTTTCCAACTTGATTGGCAAGATAAATTTTGTTTTGAGCTTGATTGAGTGAGTTATCATTGAGTTGGAAAAGGTGGCATGTATTTTGAATATTTTTAGCTTTTGCATTGAAATATTAAATTCATGTCTTTTTTTATTCACCCAAAAAAGTGATGTGAGTTTTAGCTTTGGGAGATTTTCTTTAATTTTGGAATGCCATGCTTTATGGGATATGTTTAGTTAACTCAAATGCATGATTTGATTTAATCTAAACTTTCCTCTTGCATATATTTAATGATTTTATCTTTAATTGATTTTTTTTCTCTAGTTAACTTGAGATGTTAATTAGTGAAGTGAAAGTGGATAAGAGGTGAGGTGGAAATGGATATGTGTAGGATTTATTTAATTATTTTATATGAAATTAGCTAATGGGATAGGGGATGAATAATAAGAGTGATATGATTAATTAATTAATCTTAGGAATGGGATATGAGTGTAATAAGGTTTACAATACGAATATTTAATAATTTGAGATGATGTGGAAGGAAGGGGATGATAAAAATTTATTCAGGACAATATCATAAAAATACATTAAAGGTCGTAAAATAGCAAAATATATCAAAAGTTGCTCAATGTGGTCATAATGTATTATATAGTAGTTACGTTATGGTTTCGGAGGTTTAGAATGTGTTTTTCTACATTATGGATCAAAATTGAGTTCCATTTCTCACACCATTTAACTATCATGGGTGGAATATTAAAATGCAAATAACCTTGAGGGGAAAGGGTTTATACTAGATCATAATCGATATTGAAAGTAACCCAACATCGGATGTAGATAATAGAATCATATAACACACTTAATGATGTCTAGATCATAATGGAAGGAATATTTAGGAAGAAGGATGCAATGAGGGTCATGATTTGGATAATGATCTCATTAATTTGATTCTAGGAAACTTTCACACTATACAATACTTCTTCAGTAAATTCAAATCACTTAGATTGTAGTTGAAACAATGTGGGTGTTGGCGAGAAAATTTGTCAGATAGAAAAATTGGTGTGTATATTGCCAATGATTTGGTACTCTATGTCCCTCTACTTGGATGGTGTAGCTCCATTTATTGTGATTGAACTAAAAGGGAAATCTTTTGATGGCCTGGAGGCCAAAGATCCAATAGGAACACTCCACGATACCCAGAGAAAATTCTTTCAAGAAATTACAAGGGATGAATTTGCTGAACGATGGAAGACATGGAGTGAGAAATTAGGAAGGGAGAGATTAGCTTTCCACTTAAAAAAACATATTATTTCCAAATATAACCAGAAGTATCACATACACAACTTATAGGAAAGAAATAATTGTGCTTATAACATCAACAATGAGAGGAAACCGTTCCCACATTCATGCATCATGAAAATAAGAAACTCCTTTTTTTATCGACATCTTCACAAGTTATACAATGATAGAGAAGGGAAGAAAATAGATAGGAAAAATGGAAGAATGTTATCTCTTTTTCTTTTATCAAATAGATCTCTCTCTTGAGTACAAAAAATTGACAACCCTTAATAATGAGGGTTTCATTACATTATATAGACTAAGAAATGAATCTTCTCCTACCCCCCATGTGTCTTTTCACTTTCCTTTTCCACTTGTGAATTTTGGCATTCATAGGAAGGAACATTAAGTCCCATTTTATAAAATAAGGGTGACCTATTACATTTTTGGACTATAGTCACATTAATGAATAAGATGAAAGTGAATAAGACAAAAACAAAAAGTGCAACCCCCAACGAAGAATTATAAAATTAAGGAAGGAGGGGGAGGGGAGGAAAGAGAGAAAGAAGGAAGAAGAGAGAGAGAGAGAGAGAGAGAGAGAGAGAGAGAGAGAGAGAGAGAGAGAGAGAGCTGTTATGATGAATATCTTGCTAGTGATGGACTCTTGGAAAGTTCCACGGGTAAAATCTCCATGAATTTGAATTGTTTGTTGAACCTTGCCACCGCAGGTGCCACTTTTTTAGCTTGAGGAAGATGGAAAAATCTCAATGATTTAGTCCATATCTCTATGAGGGAGTTGATGTTCTTACACTTTGATTACCAATATTGATGATCTCTTGCGGTGTTGTAAATGACCGCTCTTATCTCTTTAGGGATTCCAATGTGTCTTCGTTGAATGAGAATGGATCTCAGGCCTCCTTGACTAAATATTTGAAATATTTCAATAGATCATCAATTGAAGTATCCTCATTCCTGGTTGACACTCTAAGTTTTTGTACCTGAACATCAACATCCTTTTGAATTTTACCAACCTCCTCCTCATATGAATCAAGCTCATCAATGGCATGTTTTATCATTTCATAGTGAGTAACTAAGACTTAAGCCAAAACTTGATACAAGTCCTCAAATGCTGAAGAGAACACTCATTTGGCTACCAGGAGGGGTGATTTGAATTTTCTCATCTCCATAGCCAAAGGATATACCTGATCCCAGTTATCTTTCTCCACATCAATTGTTTCTCATGTCATGATTATCTTCATGGTTGTTGCATCCATCTACTTGAACAAAGTCAACATCTCTGGTAGCAACATCTTCCCTTTCTCAAGGATAGCACTCACCCACTTGTCATTTTCCTTTCCCTGCATGGTGAATCCTTGCATTTTCCTGATGGATTTAGGATCAAAGCTACTTATTAGAGTAACTATCTTGGATGGGAGAGCATTAGAATCATTTGGATCAAGGATCACTTGTACATATGAAGTGAGGGTTTGAATGTGGTCTTCCATTTGATCCAGCATCTCCTTATACTCTTGAATTCTCACAACGAGGCGAGTGGAAGACTCTTGAAAAAAGTGAACACCACCCTCATGTGTTGTCGGGCCTAGTAGAATTGTGCTCATCTTGTAATCATCTAGGGTCATTTCATCAATGGTATTCATGACCTTTGGTTTTACTACCTCTATATCTTGGTTCCCGAGGTGTCACTGAAGAATCAAGAATCTGATTGAGCCAATCTTCCTTTCTTATGTTTGACCATCAAGAAAATAGCCAAGAAATTGGGAATGGTCACCTATTATACTTAGATATATTCTATTGTGATCATATCTTGTACCCAAGGAAATATCTCATTGGTTTCCTACTCAGGACTTGACAAAATCATAGCTTCTTTCTCCAAATGGGAAGGAATATCCTTCACAGGTGGGGTCGGTGCAACAACAAGATATGAAATACTTGGAGATTGTTATGGGACAAAGAGGTATGTTGGATAAATTTCCCATTTTTCTAGATCTACCATATTTTATTTTGTCATTCTTGATTTATTATTCAGTCTCTTATAGTGAGGGGACTCGAGTTCCTCCAATTTCCTCTGGTTTACTCTTCGAGCTTTCTCTTGAATGATTTGAGCTGAGAGAATCAGCCTTTTCCATAGAGGAAGAATGGTAGGATGTGTGTCTCTAGAGGAATGTAAAGTTTCCTGATGAGATGATAGTAACCCTATTTTTTTGAACCATTATTTTCACCTTTTGATCATCGTTTTTATGTGTTATTTCATGTCTCCAAACTCACAAACACTCCAAACCACTTGGGGAAGTGGAGAAGATTTCACTGCATGGTACTTTGAATCAAATGTTTCCGATCTATCTTCTTAGACACTATCTTCATACCAATCAAATTTTAATTTCTTAATTTTATCCACTGTCACCCTTTTATGATTGTGTTCCCGTACCTCATATTCATCAACACAATTCACCTATAAATCTTCAATTTGAGGGACATGGCACAAATCAGGCAAGTGAAATGTGTCTGGATCTTCTCTGATGTCAAAATATGCCCTTGAGGTGTATGATTGCATATTTATAGGGGATAGGGAAGCTTCTATGTTGGAAGCATTGTGGGCACTCTTAAAAGTAAAAATCCCTAGTGAGATAGGGAAAGAAATATTCTTCTTTTTCATGTTCCTTAGCTTACCATTTACATGCACCAATTGTCTGTATAGTTCAATCAACACGACCAAGTCACTCGGGTAACAAGGAAATCTTTGTGGATCAACTTCAAATCCTAACACTCTAATATAAGAGAACATTGAAAATTGAATGAAGTATGATCCATACATCCTGACTAGGGAAATGGCTTGTGAAGACATCCTCAAATGTCAGTTTCCTTCTAATAGTTTGACCACATAAATTTTGAATGTATCATTCACTCTGGTAAACTATTGATTACTCTCCTTCAAGACCAATTGTGGGTATTTATCGAATGTAGAATCCTTTTGAGAGACATTTTGAGTAGGTTTCAGGCCCCTGAATGGTCTTGTGTTCACCAAGCCATAGACTAGGTATGAAGCCATGGAAAACTTCTTGGAAGCAAGTACCTAGAGCAATTGGTGATGCAAGTTTTCGTAGATGAGATGCCCCCAATAAACCACATACCTACCTTTGAGGATTGTGAGAATGAAAAGTGCCATCTAGTAATGGAAATTCCTTGTGTTCTCTTCTCCCATTTCCTAGCTTAAGAGAATGATGTCATCGAGAGAAGCCCTCATGGAATTCATTGTGGGAAAGAGTCTTTAATGCATGAGAGGGTTTTATCTCTTACTTCAACCAGGATATGACAACAAGGCCTTGAAGATAGAACTTATTCTTAGAATATTCTCTAGATGAAAACTCCTTGGTCATAATAACCATGTTACTTCTGGTGGGTATTTTCATACCTTGAGATATAAACTTTGGGGTGAGCAATGCTAAAAATGAGTTGTTGTCAGCTCTTATTATTCTGGTGTCTCGTTCATAGTGTTGGGAACATGCCAACACTAACTCAATGTTTTGAAATGACATGGGATGGCCACCCACTATGTAGAATCCACTAGAGAATATTTTTTCCTTGACATGTTCTCTTGGTCTGCCCAACATTTTGTTCTTGAGCTCCTCTATGTCCATGTGAGCAAAATTATTGTCACCCACACTCAAAAACTCTAACGTGAGAGCTGAAAAGGGCTCGGGGCTAGTGAATTTGAACTTCATGATGAAAAAAGAAACAATATGAGTCCCAACAGGGGTGATAGTAACTTCTTGCACTTGAAACCAAAACTTGCTATTTTTAGACACTAGGTTTCAGGAGTTGTTATTTTGGGAAAGGTTGCCTTTTTGCCTTGCTATCAGTGTTGAGGGATTCTTACCATGTTTGGAAAATTTTCACATATTTTTTGTGACCAATTTTAAGAACTTTATAGTTTTAGAAATTTGTTTGTTTTCTTTTTTAATTTTTCACTTTTTTGGCATGTGTTCCCTAGTTTTCCATTTTTGGAGTTTGTTACTTTGAATGGTTTTGATATTCTGATAACTTCCTATTTATAGTAAGGGTGAACTAGAGGAACTTAAAATTTTTGTAATTTGGTCTTCCCCTCCTCGATTTGATGAAAAACACCATTTTTGATCTGGGGTTTCTCTTTGGATGTTATGTGCAAAATTTCAGCTTCACCCGCTCTTCGGATCAATGGGTGATTGAGGAAGAAGGATTTAGGGAACAAATTTTGATTTTGTTACCATTACTAATCTGAAACATCTTTGTAATTATTTATTATAAATCATGAATTTTCCTGGGAGAGGAAGAGTTGGCCAAATTTTTGCTGGAATACGACTTGTGGTTTGAGATATATGAGTATTTCATTATTTCCACTCATTGAAGCTTCTAGTAAACATTTCCTGTGGTAACAGCTGAAAAATCAAGGGTTTAGTGTTATGGAAGTAGTGGAGAGATTAGAATGGAAATTAAATTAAAAATTGAGGAGATGGAAGTAATAACAGTGGAGGAGAATGAATATTGTCGGCAATGAGAGTTTATGCACGCACGAGGAAGAAGCAACATAAGTGACAATAAAAATGCAAAAGTTAGTTTTTTATTTATCCTTAGCTTGGGCATAATTTTTTGTCCCAAAGTTTTGTGATGGTTTTTGCACAAAAATTCACCTCACCCTCCTTCAGAAAAGTGGCGCTCCATGATTTCCCAGTGAGATAAAGCGAAAAAATCACTTGAAACACCCATGGGCCAAAACTGGGTCATATGAGTGACCAGGGAAGGGGCTAGGCTTGGGTGGAAATTTTTATCCCAACTTCCCCAAATGTTTGGGATGGTTGGTTTAAAAAATTTTGCCCTCACATGGGTTTGACAAGTGGCGAATGGTCATTGGTTGAGCGTAGAGGGCAGGGGGTTGGAAAAAGCCTGTGAAGCACCTTTCTAGGTCATGTGGGAGACCAGGGGCCATAGTGGGGGTTGGGCACATTTTTTTGTCCCAAATGTTCCAAAGGTTTGGGATGGTTGGTGCAAGAAAATGCACCCTCATCTAGTGAGGACAAGTGGCGCTAGGATTCGGTGATGAAGGTGTAGACACTTAAAATTGGTTACTCAATTTAGTGTCCCTCACATTCGTTTACCTTCTCACGTAACCTGGGGCACGTTTATATCACCACTACCCCCTTGGAGTATTAATCAATTTGTGTTTTAAACACCTATCCTAAGTTTAATTCAGCCCATTTTATTTTACCCATGAGTAATTAAATATTAACTATTTAATTACACCTTTTTACATATATCCTAACCACTTATCTACCCCATATCTATTTTATCCATATATCCCCCCTATTTCTCCTCCTTCCAAACCGAGTCACGGGATATCTCCCGTACTTGGGATGACAAGATCATTCTCATATTCCCAGAAATCGCTCCGTTTGGCCATTTTGGGAGTCTGTTCCCCGATCGGCGCCGACCGGTACTCGGTCGACGCCGATTTTTTGGAACAACGCCGATTTAATCTCGGTCGGCGCCGATTACAAATAGAAGCCTGTAACTCGCCTTACGGTTGACATGATTGAAAGAGACACAGATTGTAAGAGAGAGAACGAGAGAGTTCCGAACATCAATTTTGAGTTTAATCTATCGAGAGAAAGCGAATCTTGTCTAAATCAATCCCTGAGAGGAGCACTGTTACTCTGCTCTTATCACATCAACATTGCACGTCTCCATTGATTCTCTGGTGACTGTGTTCCTGCATCAAAGACAGTGGACCCTGGCCAGTGTCTCTCTGACTTCTACAGATCCAGCAGACGTTGACGATCTTGCCTCTGTTTTTCGAGTCTCGCACTCTGTCTCGGATCGACGCCGATCTACATCAGTCGACGCCGATCTATATCAGTCGACGCCGATTTGTTCTAGTCAACGCCGATTATACATAATCGACGCCGATCATACTGCAGACAGGTAAAAAGGACACAGGTAACACAGATCCAGCTTTATTTCATAGTTTCCTATTTTCTGTTGCTTTCTGTCTGCTATTTAAATTCTGTTTTATTACTGTGATCAGAAAATCTAGTCCTTACGTACATCTTTTATCATGTATGCCTCTCTACTTAATTGAAAACATGGACTGACATCCGCCGAGGAAGCTTATCGCTTCCCGGACCCGCTTCTCGGGCAGTCCACCTAAATACCTTTTAACGTGGTCTTTTTCTGTCAAGCATCGGTGTCTTGCAGGTTACTCGGATCTACTGTGCGAATTGCTCGTGTGCGCCCGTCTCATCTATATTGGCTTCCTTATCCGTCTGCATCTTCAGATCTTGTCCATCAGGTATCAATTTCATTTTGAGTTTTTCAAGGTTTTTGTGTTTAGTTTGGTGCATTAACTTGGACAGGTAACAAGCGCGAAATTCTTGATCTACATTCTGGCACGCCCGGTGGGACCCAACCAAAGTCCCTTATTGGTAAGTTCATCTCTTTTCTAGTTTTGAGCTTTGTTCTTTTTCCTCGCTGATTTTTATCAGTTCTGTTTGAGCATTTCCTTTCATCATTTCAATCTTGCTTTTTATGCGAAATCATTATCTTGAAATTTTTCTAGTTCCTTAAAATAGAAATTTTTCATTTTACCATTATCTGGATATATCTTTCTGGATCTTGTTTGGCGTTTGCTTAACCTTTTCTTGCGGAGCACTTTGCTTGTTCATGGGATTGTTCGAGGGGAAGATCTCAACAACGTGCTTTTTGAAGTCCACACACCTTGGAGAGCTAAATCTACAGGTATTTCTCTTTTACGGTGTTTTCTCTTTTTAGGAACTAAAAAAAAAAAGTAAAGAAAAAAATTGTTTGTTTTTTTTTTATCACATCCAAACATTTCAATTTTTGGTGCTTAAAAGGAATTTAATCGCATTTGGGAAAGAATCTGTTTGACTTGTCTTCATCGAAATCAAACACTTCATTTTTAAGTGCTTAAAAAGAACTCTTTCTTTGTCATTGCTGTTGTATGTTTCTCATCTAGTTTTAATTAGGCTGGAAAATTGATCAAAATCGGTAGTGACACTATTTGATTTTTATTTTTCACCCTTGCACACAAAGCCAAAATCACTAGGTATAAAGCATTTAAACAAAAATTCCTTCCCTGGCCTCGCCTACTTGGAAGTGACATCCAAGAGGAAGAGCCTACGCGGTACTCGGGCCGCGCTATAAATTCACGGAAGTTCTAGTATATATATGGCGGTGGTGTGTGAAGTGCGGGGTAGGCCCCTATATCAAGCCACGTACCGGTCTTTTACTGAAGTGCCTTTGGGACTCCTCACCAAACATTCCCCAAACCATCCTTAGTTTGGCTATCTGAGTAGTTCCTGTTCTAAAAATCCTTCCCTAATATTTTCTTTCTTAAAAGCATCAAAAATTAAAGGAGATAATCACTGCCTTTGCTTGAATTTGTCTCAGTGCATTAGTTAGGTCAATCTTCTTTTCTGCGTGTTTATGACGGTCATTACTCGGTTACAATCTAGAAGAATGGCTCAACTGGCCCCTTCTTCTTCCGAGATCACCACTAGTGTGGATGTTTCGGCACCCCCCAGATCTTCCTCGGGACCGCTGTTAGTTGGTTCCCCATCCTAGTCATATAATCCTTTCTATCAAGCCAAAGCAACCCCATCACGTCCAGCTTCCCCTAGTCCTTCAGAGATAGCATCTGCTTCTGACTTAGAGTATGTTCCTCGAGGGGATTCGATTTCGTGCGCTCCTGATCGCAACCCGGTAGCCCTCATGGACTACCTAGTACACAAATCTATTCAAATATCTGATCAGGGACCACCAATCCAACAAGTGTACGATTATCCTCGTGAACCATCCCAGGCTTTTGTAAAACAGTTAGCATCATTTTTCTCGCCTCGAGCCACGGAAGAGGGTGGCGCACCTGTGCCTCCTTTTTCTCTTCCACCGACTGTATCGACTGGTTCTCAAATAGTCTTACCTATTCCCAATGCCGCAGCTACCTCAACTATTCCACAACCTACTTCTGAGAAGTCCTCTTCTCTGGCTATCATGGGTACGTCTGCGCACCCACATATTGCTGTTAACTCATTTATGCCGTCCATTGTGTCCTGTGGTCGTGACTCTTTATGAGTCAACCCCCTTCGACTAGTCAGTTGGTTCCTGCTTCTCGTCCCCCAGTGGGTTTTTCTTCCAATATTCCGACAACAGTGACCTTCGCCCATCCTCTAGCATCGGCGCCCTTAATAACTAATCCGGCAGTAAAAAGCCTCTTTCAGGTCTTGTTCCCCACCATGTCAAATCAAATCGATACCCATGTTCCTCAATCTATTCCGATTCAGTCAACAAGCATAGGAGTCCATCAATCACAGGCTCCATCCGTCATCCAACCTCCATTTTCTCAACCACTTATTGTCTCACTGCCTACCTATACACAGGCTCCTTCACAGCAAATACCTCACCAGGCGTCACCCAGAACGCCTGGTTATTCCTCTTATCATCCTATCAATCAACAGATGAATCCCCCGTTGACACCTCAACAACATCCACCATTTGCTTCCTATGTAGGACATGCCACTATGCCTCCTCCTCAATCTGACATGGTTCAAATTCTTTTCAAGAAAATCACAGACTTGGAAGCCTCCACCAAAGGGGCTCGTCCTTCATACTCTTTTGAAGAAGTGTGTAATGAACCCATTCATCCCTCAATGGCTTTTAAGCCTTATCCTCCCCAATGGGAACTTCCTAAATTTTAAAAATTCCATAGTCGGGAGGACCCTCAACAGCATTTACGAGCATTCAAACATGCTTGCTACCTCATAGTCCAAGATCAGGAGCTTATGCTCCATACTTTTCCTATGTCTCTAGCAGGTCCTGCTTTAGACTGGTACAATAACATTCCTCAACATTCCTTGTTTTCTTTCTCTCAATTGGCTCAGATGTTTGTTGAAAACTTTTCAATAAATATCGCCATAAGATCTCGATCACAGATCTTTATAACATTCACAATTCGATGATGAGTCTATTGCAGACTTTGTCGCTCGTTGGAGAGGGATAGTAAACCAATTGTCTTTCTCCCTTCCTCAACCCCAACAGATCGAGTTATTTACTCGATCTTGTGCTAATCATATTTCTTCCACTTTAAGGATCTGGACCTTTCATACATTTGAAGAAGCCTTTACGATGGCACTCAAACTTGAGTCTCGCGCCATTGAACAAGGGAAGTTAAAACTTCGCTCTAAGTCTAAACCAGATTTTTCTCGGTTTACTAAATCAAATCCTTCCACTTCTAAAGACAAGAACCAGGGATCCACCAATGCTATCATATTAAAAACATCATGAGCCGATAACACTTCTAACCAAACACCACGGAGAGACTCCTCATCTTCTCGAAAAGGGTCCTCGTCATCTCGATCTTTCACTTCGTTGGGAGAATCATATGCTTCTATCTTAGAGAAAATGTTGGAAGTTCACATGATTGAACTTCCCCCCATTCGGAATATTGATGAAAGCCAAGAACGTCCATTCTGGTATAGGGAAAATGATTTCTGTCATTATCATAGAACTAAAGGTCATGACATTGAACGATGTCAGACCTTCAAAAATCTTGTCCAGAAATTCATTGATAGAGGTGAGCTCATTCTGGATAACCCAAATGCTCCCCCAAATCAGGCACTGGATGTTTTTAAACAACCTTTTCCTAATCATTCCCCGAACCATAATGCTTCAGAGTCTCAAAAACCAAACACTCATACTATCAACTTCATCTCTACTGAAGAATCTTCTTCTGAAACTAATCTATCTGCGAACACATCAACCGAATCAGAACCTCCTTCCACTTCGCTAATCGCTGGGATTCCACCATCTTCAAATAGCTCGTCTTCAAATATTCCTACATTGCTAGATACGGATTCATCCCTCTCCGCTTCTTTGTCTGACCTTCCATCCATACCCGAGACAGTGTCATCCTCATCTGTCTCATCGTCAGACATTCTTTTAGTGCTCGAGGCAATTACATCCCTTCGAGTTTCCACCACGGATACATCTACTTCTATTTCTCCCATTTTTGTTGCGACTATGCCATTGGTGAACGTACCTATAGTTGTACCAACTTCAACGGAAGCGTCTTTGATTTTGACTCTTCCTGTTTCCTTTCCTACAGTAGTTTCACCCACAATTACTGTACCAGAAGTAGTTCCTTTGCAAGGAGCTGCTTCTTCATCACTCACTTCTTCCATCACCAATGCTGCTTCGCCCATTAAAGGAAAATCTAAAGAGGTAGCACCGACACCTATACACTCGGTTCCCGAACTTAAACCGAGACAACCAAAATCTAACATTGCATCATCAGCATCTCCCCCTTTGTTCTCTCCGGAAAGGTTACAATCACCTTATGTGGTTGAAATTGTCACCATCCCTGAAAAGGGAAAGCCTATAGTTCACGTGTTCAAGAATCTGGGTGCTTTCCCGCAAAAATCTCTATCTATGCCTCATAAAAGATTGGATTTATCCACTACAAAGGCGTCTTCTCCTGCAAACTTATCAGAACCATCATCTTCTTCTACAATACATTCTTCACCAACACCTCGAAAAGTGAACTTACCTATTAAAAGGACGTCATCTCCTTTATCAAAATCATCATCTTTATTACCAAAAACCAGGGCACCCTTTGTTCCTCCGATTAGACCTACTTTGGGAGCTTCTTCCTCATCTAAATTGACATTATCTAAATCATCAGTAGTTTCGACCAAACAGCCTCCTTTACCTCTGAAGACCGCGACACCTGTCACATCTCCATCATCTTCAAAATCTATTTTAGGGGCTCCTCCTCCATCGAAATCAATCATGTCTCACTTACTTCCACCTCAAGTGCCTAGGGCTGCTCCTCCAGATGTCCAAAAAAATAAGATGATCCCTAAAAAGACTGTCAAACCTAACATGCAAGTCCTTTTACCTCGGCAGTCTGTTAAAGTAGAAGAGGTGCCTTCATCATCCCTGTCCTCATCTTTGTCTAACGGATTCTATACTGAAATCCTTCACCAACTTATCCAATCTTCATCCATATCTCTTCCTCCGATTAAACCCTATAACCCTAAAGGAGTTAAACCTGCCTGGTTTAACTCTGATTTGATTTGCGCCTACCACCGTACCCCGGGTCATGATACTGAGAGGTGTAAAGCCCTTCAATCTGTTGTCAACAGCCTTTTGGAAGAAAGTGATCTTTTGCTGGAGGATGAGGAACAAGTATCTCCTGTCATCATAGCTCCATCTGAGCCCCAACGATCTACTCAGACCTCTACTTCTAGTGATTCCACTCCAAACGATCTTCCACCTTCTCAAATCGACACAATTCATATCGCCACTAGAACCCAACAGTATGATGATCCATCCTCATCTACAGCATCTCGACCACGGGTTGTCATTTCTGCAGCCCCCGAAGGAATTTCTCCTTCCTCATTAGCCTCGAGACCCCGAGTCTCTATTCGTGCTGCACCTCGGGCTCAAGTCCCCGTATCAGTTGAGGAGAGTGTCATGAAACAACTCACCCAGGCTCCGGTCAAAATGTCTCTTTTTGACCTCATTCAATCCTCTCCGCAACATCGCCAGGCTCTGATTGATAATCTGCGTCACATCGCTGTGAATTCAGATGAGCCCCAGCCCTTCGAGATGGTTGTTGGATTGAATAGACCATCAACCGCCATTTCTTTTGAAGATTCAGAAATTCCTTCCCTTTCTTCCGAGGATTTGGAGGCTCCCCTCTTTATCATAGTCCAAATCAACAACACTACATTAAAATGCATTATGATCGACAGTTGTGCTGCACTTAACATCATTTCCTCGCACACATTCAAGTAGCTTAAGTTACCAAAGAACGTAGTGTCACCCCCGCCTTTCACTCTTCGATCATTTAACGATCAGCTAGCAGTTACTTTAGGAACTGTGGTCCTACCCATTCGAGTAGGTAAGAAGTTACTTCACGAACTCTTTTACATTGTTGAAGGGAAATTCCACTATAATATGATCCTCAGATGCTCCTGGATTTGTGCAATGCATTGTGTCCCATCCACCCTCCATCGATGCTTAAAATATCAATATGAGGGCAAAATCTATACTCATCCAGGAGATCCTTTTCCTTCCGCACAATGCGACATGACCATAGGGTCTGCCCCTCTAAAGGAAAATGCTTGTTCTCCTGACGGGGCCTCATCTTCTTCCATACCTGCAACCAAACTACCAGATTTACAAAATCTAGAAGAGACATTGCAGCGTTTCTCACTAGGAGAGCTTCCTCTCCTTTCTTTTGACGCCCATCTCAAACCTAATGAGTATGGTAGACCAGACAAACAACCTGAATATCAGCCTGGTCTTGGTCGCATCGTCACCATTGGTCTGCCCAATCAACAGACTAATTTCATTTACGGTGGTCTTGATACGCCTCACTATCGCCCGGATTCTCCTCCTAGGACCAAACCTTATTTAACAGGGTTCGATTGTCTACAGAATCCCACGTTTGCAAAAACTTATTTATATCGATGCACGTGGAAGGGCTTTGGCCTGGGAAAATATGAACAAGGTGTGCATGACCTCACATCCATTCCAACTCTCATGCCACATCAAAAATTTGGTTTAGGATTTAAACCTCTTTCAAAAGCCACCGTCACTGTTCTCGATGAGCCTCTTCCTATTGAGGAACCATCTTCTCCCGCTAGGTCAGAAGCATCACTCGATGTGGACGACGCCATTTCCATCCCGTCTAACTTTTTTTTTAGTCAATACCATTTCCTTAGGACCACTAACCTATAAGACTAATGACACGTCCACTTCCATACCGTTAGTTTTCCCTGAAATAGTTGGAGACGACTCTCCTACTATCAACACTATCCACTGTGCGGATGATGATTCTGTTCTCACCTATCTGGGGGCAGAGGATTCCTATCTTCCTAAAACCATTCCTTCTGACACGTCTACGCTTCTCAACGAAGCCACTATCGACCTTAATATAGGGACTTCTAAAGACCCTCGCATCATTAAGGTCGGCCAATCCCTTAATCCACAGGAGTTAGGAGACTTTACCACTTTTCTTTCCAACCATCGTCAAGTCTTTGCTTGGTCATATGAGGATATGCCAGGACTCGATCCCGATATTGTGGTCCACAATATCGTTACTCTTCCCAACATTAAACCGGTTAAACAAAAATTGCGTAAAATGCACCCTAGAGTAGCCCTGCTTGTTAAAGAAGAGTTACAGCGCTTGCTCTCGGCTAATTTCATCCAACCCATCGATTATCCACAATGGGTTTCAATGTAGTACCAAGAACAAAGCCACCGGGAAAATTTGAATTTGTACCGACTTAGGGATCTCAATCTTGCTGTCCAAAAGATGATTTTCCTCTACCTAATATCGACCAACTCGTGGATTTAACTACGGGTCATGAGATGCTTTCTCTTATGGATGGTTTCTCTGGGTATAAAAATTCTCATCGCACTGTAAGACCAACATAAGACTTCTTTCATAACTCCTTGGGGGACCTTTTGTTATCGTGTTATGCCCTTCGGTCTTAAGAACTCGGGAGCAACCTATCGCGAGCAATGACCTACATCTTCCATGATCTCTTACACAAAACTCATGGAAGATTATGTCGACGATCTCCTTGGTAAATCAAAATGTCGTCGGGATCATCTTTTCATTCTCGCACCTCTCTTTCGAGAGGCTTATTCGCTTTTGTCTTCACGTAAATCCATCTAAGTGCGTGTTTGGCGTTCTCACTGGTAAACTTTTAGGTTTTATCATTTCCATTAGGGGTATTGAAGTGGACCCCGCAAAAATAAAGGTTATCCTCGAAATGCCTCCCCCTTCTAATTTAAAGCAACTCCGCAGTCTCCAAGGACGTCTTCAATCAGTGCGTCGTTTTATCTCACAATTGTCGGATCATTGTCAACCTTTTCATCATCTCCTCCATAAGAATGTTCATTTTGAATGGGATGAGCATTGCCAAAAGGCCTTTGATGATCTCAAAGCTTATCTTCTTTCTCCACCTGTGCTTACACCTCCACGCGAGGGGGAGCCTTTCTATCTTTATATCTCTCGTGATCGACCATGCTCGGGAGCCATGATTTTGCATCGGGACACTTGTGGTAAAGAACAAGTTGTCTATTACATCAGTCGCACCCTCCATGAGTATGAAACACGTTATTCGAAGCTGAAAAGCTGTGTTGTGCTCTCTTCTTCGCAACTTCTAAGCTTCGTCATTACCTCCTTAATCACAAAACTTACATTGTCACAAGTGTCAATCCACTCAAGACAATTCATGCAAAGCCTTATCACAATGATCGTATCACTCGTTGGCTCATGCTTATGACAGAATTTGACCTCGAGTTTATCCCGCAAAAGTCTATCAAGGGTCAGGTTATTGCAGATCAATTAGCTGATGCTCCTCTTCCGGATACTCAAAACCCCCTTGCTCAATTCCCCGATGAATATATCCAACAAATTGATTTTGGTCTATCTCCATTTAAAGTAAAGCTCTTCTTTGATGGATCCAAATGTCAGCAAGGGGGAGGTGCAGGTTTTGTGATGATTCCTCCTTGGGGTACGCCTATCCCTGTCGCACACAAATTAAACTTTGAGTGCACCAATAATATGGCTGAATATGAAGCTCTAGTCTTGGGTCTTCAAAATGCCATTAATCTCGGCGCTCGTCATATTGACATCTTTGGTGATTCTGAACTCATCGTTAATCAAGTCACAGGCATCTATCAATGCAAGAATGATATCCTTCAAAAATATCGTGATATCGTTCTTGCTCAACTCCAATCTTTCGATAAATTCACTATCCAAGCCATTCCTCGCACTGCGAATCGATTCGCGGATACAATGGCTTCGTTAGCTTCACTTATCCCACCTTTTACCGAAGACTCGCGACTTTATGTGGCTGTGCAATGATTAGATCAACCGTCTCATCTTCGGCAACTAACTTTAATCCATGCTGTCACAACCGATACCCAGGATGAGTGGTATCAACAGATCGTTGATTTTCTGTCTCATTCGGTCCTGCCTCCAGATCTGACTACCAATGGTAGAAGATCTTTTATCCAACGCGCTAATCGCTATACTATTCTAGGCGGGATCCTTTACAAACGCGGCTTTGATGGCATTTTGCTTCGGTGCCTCAAATCCCTTGAATCATCTAAAGCTATCCAGGAGGTCCATGACAGTATCTGTGGTGGACATTTTAGTGGCTTGGCCGTAGTAGCTAAAGCGCATCTTGTGTTTGGGATATTATTGGCCTTCTCTTAATCGAGATTGTTGTGAATACACTAAGAAATGTGTCAAATGTCAACAACATTCCAATCTCACACATATCCCTAGTCAAGCTTTACGACCTGCAGCGGATTTGTGGCCTTTTTCGCAATGGGGTCTTGACCTTATTGGTCTCATCAATCCCCGTTCTTCACAGCATGATCATTCTATCATTACTGCCACTGAGTACTTTACTAAGTGGGTGGAGGCTATCCCTCTTTCTTCAACAAAGGCTAAACCCATAGTTGATTTTGTCTATCAACACATCATTTGTTGCTTTCGTGTTCCACACAAACTCATCATAGATAACGATAAGTCTTTCAAGAACGTTGATTTGCAGAACCTCTGCGACGCTTTCAATATCAAGCTCAGCTTTTCCTCTCCATACTATCCGCAAGCTAATGGCCAGGCCGAAGCTTCCAATAAAACTTTGTGTAATATCCTCGCAAAGGTAACTAGTCGAGCTGGTAGGGATTGGCATTTACATATCCATTTTGCTCTCTGGGCTTATTGGACTAGTATTCGTACTCCTACGGGTGCTACTCCCTTCTCTCTCATCTATGGGTCTGAGGCTGTTCTTCCTTTGGAAGTCCAAATCCCATCTCTCCGTGTTTCTCTCAGAGAATTTGTCTCTGATGAGGACTATCGTCAAAATCATCTAGCACAACTTGAATTATTAGATGAGCGGCGTCTCAACGCTCTTGAACATCATCAAGTCTATCTTGAGCGTGTCAAACGTGCTTATAACAAGCACTTGCAGCACCGTGACTTCAAAATTGGTGATCTTGTTCTTAAAGAAAATCAAAATGTCACTACACTCGAAAGGAGTCAACGTGGTAAGTTTGCTCCCAACTGGATGGGCCCATACATTATCACTCATAAATATGGGTCTGGGGCTTATCGTTTGTCTTCCATGGATGGTATACCTGAAGTGGAACCTCTTAATGCCTTGCATCTAAGGCCCTTCTACTGTTAAAATCTATCTTACACAAATTTAGTCGCAAGACAGATCTTTCATCCATCTAACAACTAGTCATGTACTTTCATGGTGATTCGAAACTATGTGGTTCTCCGCCTATTGCCTCTTTTACCTTAAATATGAGTATCGCGGCTCTGCTCATTGCATGTTTCTTTTGGATATGTTTCTCCTCATGGTAGGAATACCTTAATCACCACTTCATCTGTCCCAAGTGCTTATCTTAATCGGATCTACTCGGGGCATGAGTGCATGTTCTTTATGTTCTCTTCCCCTCTATCTGATCTATTTAGGTCTAAACTCAGCTTCTTCCAAAAGGATTTTCAAAAAAAAAAAAAAAAAAAAAAAGATGCTATCCAAACAAAGATAGACTGATCCCTTGAAGGACAGCTATCCATACAATCAAATGAATAAAAAGATATAAGCCATGCCCTCGAAGGATGGCTATCATTAAAATTCAAAATACTGCACCGCTCCTCAAGGACGGCTATTTCTCAAATGAATACTCAAGGCTTCTTGCATTGATCGATCAGCCTTTCACTCGCTTTGTACACTTTTAGCATCATTTGGAAGACTTCCGTATTGATCGGGTCTTTCCATATCTAGCAAACTTCCCGCATTGATCAGTTTGCTTTTCTGCCAAAATCATGAAGCTGAGATTTAAGACCTTTTGTCGATCATATGGAGAATCCTATTTTCCCAGTATGAACATGTATTCTGTCCCTTGTAAATTTCGACAAGATACTTACTTACTGCTCTTTCCGTTTCCATCCTAAATCTGGTTTGCGGCTAGTTAGTGTCAGGTTTATTTTAACCTCATATAGGGCCTTGTATGCATGGTCTTTTGGTTTCCTATCCAGATTCTATTTATGGTCGGTTGGGAGTCTGATTTATCATTTTTCTTCATATTTGGGTGTATTCCCTTTATTTCTAATCAAGGTCGTTCTCACTACATCCTTGACTCTCACCAAGAGTCTTTCCAATTATTTCATCCAGTTAACTTAACATTTAACATGTTAATCAAACTCTATCATTTATCTAAAATTCATCTGATCTACTTTGTCCAATACATATCTCATCGCCTCTATCTATTTTCATCAAAATATAATTAAAATCTCAAAAATATCAAATCCATTCCAGCTATTACCTCCTATCTATCTATCACATCGTCTAATCATTTGTCTATCCATGTCACATTACATCTATCTATATCTATTTTCTCATCCAAATTAAATCCACATATCAATCACATCAAATTACATCTATTTTTATCCTCTATCAGTCTATGTCTATCCAATCACATCAAATCACATCTATTTATATCCTCTATCAGTCTATATCTATCCAATCACATCTATTCATCATCTATCAGTCTATTTAATTTTTGGAATCTCTCTGAATCAATCGTCACGGTGTAAATAAATCGTTTACGTTTTCCGTTCGCATATTTATATGTGCTATGAACGGTCGGCGCCGTTTACTTGGGTCGGCGCCGATTAGTGTGATCACCGCCGATTTTCCATATCTGCTTGCCATAGTGTTGATGCTTGGCCTTATTTATCTGATCATTATTGTGCGCTGAAT
Source organism: Taxus wallichiana var. yunnanensis (assembly GCA_018340775.1). Classification (NCBI taxonomy): domain Eukaryota; kingdom Viridiplantae; phylum Streptophyta; class Pinopsida; order Cupressales; family Taxaceae; genus Taxus; species Taxus wallichiana. The sequence continues at coordinate 554,394,679 of CM031239.1, read as the reverse complement.
GTTGCCTTTTGGCACATATTTTTGATATTACCGTCCATTTCGAGTTTGTTCCCTTTGCGTGGAGCACTCGCTTTTTTCGGCCGCTTAGGGTTCACGGGTCTGTAGGCACTAACGTCATCTGCCTTGCAGACCGTCTATTTGTCCCTACCAATGTGTCTCTTTTAGAGGCTGACTATTTTACAGCTCTCCTTACGCTCATGGGTCTGTAGGTACTAACGTCGTCTCATGAGGAGACCGTCTAGATTTCCCTACCAATGTGAGTTCTTTAGGTTGCTGCCTCTTTATTTATTTTTGTGCATCATTAATGATCAGATCTACTCCAGACATCCGGCTGGGGCATCCTGCGTTTTCATCTACCTCTTTCAAACTTGGGATCGTCTGTTCTATCACCCATCCCATCCCTAGTTTGAGGGGGATCACATCATCACTTTTTCTTCTTTTCTTCCACCTCCTTGTTTTTGTCTCACAACCTTGCTTATCGCAAGTCACTTGACAAAAAGGGGCAAAATGTAGACACTTAAAATTGGTTACTCAATTTAGTGTCCCTCACATTTGTTTACCTTCTCAGGTAACCTGGGGCACGTTTATATCACCACTACCCCCTTGGAGTATTAATCAATTTGTGTTTTAAACACCTATCCTAAGTTTAATTCAGCCCATTTTATTTTACCCATGAGTAATTAAATATTAACTATTTAATTACACCTTTTTACATATATCCTAACCACTTATCTACCCCATATCTATTTTATCCATATATCCCCCCTATTTCTCCTCCTCCCAAACCGAGTCGCGGGATATCTCCCGTACTTGGGATGATAAGATCATTCTCATATTCCCAGAAATCACTCCGTTTGGCCATTTCGGGAGTCTGTTCCCCGATCGGCGCCGACCGGTACTCGGTCGACGCCGATTTTTCGGAACGGCGCCGATTTAATCTCGGTCGGCGCCGATTACAAATAGAAGCCCAGAACTCAGTTCTGGTTAGACACAGATTGTAAGAGAGAGAACGAGAGAGTTCCGAACATCAATTTTGAGTTTAATCTATCGAGTGAAAGTGAATCTTGTCCAAATCAATCCCTGAGAGGAGCACCGTTACTCTGCTCTTATCACATCAGCATTGCACGTCTCCATTGATTCTCGTGATGTGTTCTCGCATCCAAGCCACGAGTGGACCTCGGCGAGTGTCTCTCGACTTCTGCAGATCTAGCAAACGTTGACGATCTTGCCTCTGTTTTTCGAGTCTCACACTCTGTCTCGGATCGACGCCGATCTACACATCGGTCGGACGCCGATCTATATCATCGACGCGTCGATTTATTCTAGTCGACGCCGATTATACATAATCGGCCGATCATACCGGGCAGACGGGTAAAAGGACACAGGTAACACAGATCCAGCTTTATTTCATAGTTTCTGTTTTTTTTTTGCTTTTCTGCTATTTAAATTCTATTTTATTACGTGATCAGAAAATCTAGTCTTACGTACATATTTTATCATGTATGCATCTCTACTTAATTGAAAATGTGGATGACATCCGCCGAGGAAGCTTATCGCTTCGGACTCGCTTCTCGGCAGTCCACCTAAATACCTTTTAACGTGGTATTTTTCGTCAAGCATCGGTGTCTCTTGCAGTTACTCGGATCTCTTGTGTGAATTGCTCGTGTGCGCCGTCTCATCTATATTGGCTTCCTTATCCGTCTCGCATCTTTAGATCTTGTCCATCAGTGTATCAATTTCATTTTGAGTTTTTCAAGGTTTTTGTGTTTAGTTTGGTGCATTAACTTGGATAGGTAACAAGCATGAAATTCTTGATCTGAAGGGTGCTAGAAAATGGTGCACAAGGGCTCAAATGACCAATTTGAGCTAAAGCGAGGTCACATCATGGTCAAGGAGGCTATCTAGGGGTGAGGATAATTTTTTTCCAACTATTCAAAACATTTGGGATGGTTAGTGCAAGAAATCCCAATCAGAACTAGGAGTGACATATGTGCCCCCCAAAAATTGACTAACTCATTGGTCTTACCTTGGGGGAAATTTAACTGAAGCATAACTTGAGAATCTGGAGGTATTTTAATGCACTTATTTATATGAAATTTAATGGAAATGTAATTTTGAGAAAAATGGGGTGGGTCCCATTCCTTTATTCTTCCTGCAACATCCTAAAAATAGGTTTTTCTTCTGGATCATAGATTGTGCATGGTAAATTAGACTGTGGCCAGAATTTCTTGTGTCATGTGAAAGATGTGAAACTACCATGATTTAGATAACTGAAATACATTTCCAATGGTGTATTAATTTACCTACAACTCCTTATAGAGCTCTTGGAATCACTTCCCAAAGCTCAGGGGATGTTTTTGCACTACAAGTTGTTTCACCCTCTAGGGCCTCCTTTTGCTAAAATTTTCCCAAACCTCTGAAAATTCCCAGAATTTTACAAAATCAGTTTCACAATTTCATTATCTCTCTGATACACCTCCTTTATGAATTTTATCCTTTAATTCCACTCTAGGGGGTGTCAACCTTAGAAAGACCAGAAATAGTCATTCTTAAGCTTCTTAAAGACCCTGTCTTGAAGGATATTGGCTTGGAAGTGCTGGAATGAACTTGATATACCTAAATCACCTATGTACCAGTGACAAAACAAATATGACCACTTAGAGGGGTATGATAGGCCTGATACTGGGGTTAGGATGACTGGAGGAGGGCTCGGGATGAATTACAAGAAAAAAATTCCCAATAGGGTATGGTTATCATGATTTCAACTTTGAATTTTTCCCTACAAAAACTCATGACAATAGTGGGAAAGATAAAAATTATGAGTAGTTAATTCTTTCTAATTTTTGTAAAGTTGGGTCCTAACTATTCAAAAAAAAATCTACCTTCTATACTACTAGGAGTGCCCATGGAGCTACATGGAAAATTCCTTTGTTAGATCATGTTACTACCTCTGTGACTAGGAACCTAGATAATTTTATTCATATGGATACATTGAAGTCTTCCGAGTCACATTCCATAATTATTATACATGAAAAACTAAAGGATTCAAATAACAAGGATAAGAAATAAAATAAAAATAACAATGAGAAAAAGAAGGATTAAAAACCTACCAAAAATGAGACCTCCTTTTCTTAAGTCAAGCCTAAGAAAGAGAGTCTCAAATGTACCTATTAGAGAAAACCTAGACATGATGAACATAAGTGGATGCAAAAATAGATTTATCATCCAACACACTTTCTAGAGAAGAACAATATCAGGTTTCCTAGCTCAAGCACATAGATTTCACCAGTAAATGAGTCTTCTAAGGAAAAAAAAATTGGTAAGGGGAAAGGAAAGGGAAAGGCCCTTGTAGTAATTTCATCTCATACTTCTTCATGGTTAATTGACTCAATTTATTCAAACCATATGGCTTCATCACAAATTGAATTCACTTCCTTGAAGCCATGCACTATGCCTTATATGTTTCTTGGTAATAATATTGTTATAGAAGTTCATGGGAGAGGGTCTATTAAAGTGAGAGATGGAACATTCTAGGATTTTCTCTATGTTTCCTCACTATAAACTAATCTCCTATCTATTTATCTTATCACTCACATTAGTTCAACTATGAGAGTTGAGTTTACCCATGATTCATTTTTCATTAGGGAGTTACACATTTATTTTATAGTGGCATCGGGGAAAGAAAATCATCATTTATAGTTCTATACTTGTTATCCAAAATAAGCCCCTTGCTTATTTTTGACTAACTTTCTTTCATTCCTTCCTTCCTTGTGCCTCAATCAAAATTTTCCACTTTTTAGGAACTCAAAATTATATAGAAATGGCTTCATCAAATAGAGAATTTTCTCACCTTTCCAGAAAGGTAAATTTTTCCTTCTAAATCCTTGTATTTTGCAAGTTATGGCTCGGCGGAGTTTTTGAGGGAAATTTTCCCTAGGTAGGTCCGCAACCAATGAGGATGTGCCACGTGTTAGCCAAATGGCGGGTTAGTGGAGGTAAGTTGAAATTTTTCCAAGGAAGCAGTGGGGGTGCAAAGGAAAAAAATTTCCTGCAGGCCCACGGAGAAAGAAATGGCTTGAGGCCCGCACAAATGAGGAGGCGCCATGTGGTGGCAGAGGTCGGACCAGCAGAGGTAAGTTAAGAAAATTTCCAAAAAATGGCGCAATGAAATTTTTGCCCAGGACCCCACACCAATGAGAGTGTGACACATGTCCATGAGGTTGGTGGGAGTCGGAGGGGTGGAGAAAATTTTGGCTTTTTGCCAAAATAGTAAAATGGCGCAAAGGAAAGAATTGGCCCGTAGGCCCACCAAGGAGGAAATGGAAGTTTTGTTTTAAACCCCATAGACTAATAAGAAGATGCCACATGTCCTATTCACGGTAGAGGTCAGGGGTGTAGGGAGAATTTGGAAATTTCTCCAAAGTGGTTGCAGTAAAGGAAAAATTTGGAGCACGAGCCCACAGTGAATTGGATGGAGACACGTGTCCCGGGGCGGCGGGGCGCGGAGGAATTTTGGATTTTTTCCAAAATTCAAAAAAGCATAACATGGCTATTTGAACCCATAGACCAATGGAAAAGTGCCACATGTCAGTGGAGTGGTAGGGCATGGAGCGTTTTGGGGAAATTTTCCCAAATTCAAAAAAGGGGAAAACTTTTAGGTTTTCAGCCCGCTGACTCGATTTTGCCCCAATTTTCCCTAAATCTTCATAGGGGCATATATTTCGATCCAAAGCTCATTTTTTCTTGATTTTGGTGTCATTGGAAATATATTGAAGTCCTCTACATGATGGAATCTTCAATTTTGTTTTTGGTGGAGTTTAGTGAGAGAAAAATGAGAAAATGCCTCTGGCATGGGGAAAAGAGCAGAACCGACATTCAACCACCATTTTTAATGCAGTATGGCTTCCATTCTTCTCAGCATGGTTGAAAATCTTAGGGAATGAACTTTTAAGGGTACCCATGCTATTTTGATTGATTTTGTTGGTGGTTGAATCATTCATTTCATTTTTCCGTGTTTCTCCTTCTTGAACTCGGGTTTTCATTGTTAAAACCCACATTTGGCTCATTTGTAAAGGGTTGGACATCTTTTATGATCTACAGGCTCCCTCCTTCACCCTTGCAAGTGGATTTGTGGAATATAAAACCTTTTTTAGGACGGCAACATGTTTTCTACCTCCTTGCCGTTGTAATGCTTGTATTTTAAAATGATAATGACAATGCAAGAATCTGTGAATGGATTTTCAATCCTTTCGGTGTTGTTTTCTCTATCATGATCCTTCATTACAATTTTAGCAATTTGTGCATGATTTGTGTTTCATTTTTATAATATGTGTCAATCTACAGAAATAGATGTTCACCACTCCTTTGGTGTATCACCTTATTAGTTTAGTTTTATCTTCTTTTCTCCCTTCTATCTTTGTCTCCTTGGCAGAATTAGAGTAGGATTTTGAGTTAAACCTCTATAAATTTCATGCATACATCTGATCAGAGGAGTAGAGGAACCAGACTTTAATCTGGAGAGTTTTTTCCCACTTGTGCAAGTTCGAAACTTGGGGAAAAGATTCCATGTTGTGCAATCACACTGGATGCCCATTATCAAACTAGAAATCTAAGAAAACATCCAGGGGTGTTGTGAATTTTCACTAACAGTTTTGGCACACCTGGTGGGACCTTAGAGGTCTTCATCTTCATTACAACAAAGTTGATGTGCATTTGTTATAAGTTTCTTGCTTAAAAAGAGCCCTGATTTGCACATTTGGCGACTCCAAAGAGATAAAATCAACTGGTTTCAATAGTCCAAGTCTGAAGGTTCATGAGAAGGATCCAAACAAGGTCAAGGGCCAGAGAAGAGGGATTGTCTAAGTATCTGCAGTTATCCCTAGGAAGAAGAGAGAGAGGAAGAAGAATTCAAAGGTCTCCATCTCCACCAAACATAACTCTATCAACTCCTCCACTGGTAGACCTTTCACCCAATCAACAAGGGTTCTAACACAACCCTTATGTCAACTTCAGTGGAAGCAACCCACTTGCTCTCAATGCACAAAACCCAGTTCTGTTGCAGCATTGAAGAACATCCCATACTTTACTAGGGAAATTAGACCACTCTGGTGATCATGTCAAAGACATTGCTAATGTTTGTGCAATCCATGAGATTATTGAGTTGCAAATTCTGTCAAATTGTTGCCATCTTCATTCAAAGGAAAAGCCTTGCAATGGTTCGGGATCCTTGGGGCGAGAGCTCTATCAAAATTAGATCCGGTTGTGCATAGCTCTTCATGAGCATTTTGGAGAAAAGGGAAATATTTTTTCTCTATTGGAACAACTGCAACTATCAAGAGAGCTCCCAATGAGTAGCTAACAAACTTCAATTTTAGATTTCAAAGGACATGGGATAGAATCCAGTGTGATGAATAAGGCCAACAGCTGAATGTGCTTTCTTATACTATCTCAAAGCTTTAAATTCTGATATTTCTTTGTTAATCTAATCCATGAGAGGTGTAAATATACCTACAGCTTATAGCATTTCCATTAAGGCTGAGATTTGTTTGATCCAAGCTGGTAAACTGGCTCCTAGGCCTCCCATGCCCTTATACCCAAACTTGGAAATCCCAAGCACTAGTCAAGCACCTACTTTAGCTTCTATTCCCACTCCTAGAAATCAGAGTTGAAATGAAACTTCTACTTCATCCTCTAGTGCCTCAAATGAACTTCAAGAAGTCATGAAACAATTACAAAATTTAGGCAATGAGCTAGTTACACTCAAGAGGTAGTAAGTCAAAGTTTTAGACCTTCTTATCAGTCTCAAACTTAGCCTAATAGGCAACCATATCAGCCTAATAGGCCACCTAATCCAGCTGCAAATCAAAATCAAGTAAGGCCTCCTACCAATAGACCATTTCAGCCCTATAACTCCAATGTTGCATATACCTCAAAAGCCTTAGTGCTAGTGCAAAATAAATATAGCTCAAGAGTATGATTGGTGTTTCCCATGCAATGAACCTCACAACCAGTCTATGTGCTTAAATGGTGCTTTGATCTGAGCTTTGATGGTGACAACAACTGGCATAGAGAGTGAGGTGAGTCAAGAAACAAACCAACAACAAGGAACATCTCAGAAAAATACAACTCCAAATGAGACTACACTTGTGAACTGGCAGGCTGAATATTTTTGTGGTATGAATCAAACAATTTCTTAGAATGTAGCAGCTAACACACGGTCAAAGAAGAGGAATATTTGTGAAGGGCATTCATTAGCTCCAGGTTCACAACCTTCCATCACTCCACAAAGTGTTGGTAAGAAAAATGTAGTTCCAAATGTGCAAGGACAGCCCAAGCCACTATCTAGACCAGCTCAAATGTCAGCTATTGTAGCCCATGTACAAGAAAAGAATGTGTAGGCTAAGGGGAAACAAAGAGATGTTTCATCCCCATTTAACATCATTAAACAAATGAGGAAGACAAATGTGAATATATCTATGTGGGAATCACTATCCATCCCAGGCCAAAGGGATCTACTACAAGCTTCCATGAAGAATTGGTCAACTTCAAATCAGCAAGCTCATATGCAAGAGAAGGTACTCACAAATGCAGCTTAGCTTTGAGGGGAATCTTGGAGGACAGCAAGGTAAAGTTTTGAATCCCCCTCCATTTTATGTTTCATTGATCATTGGGGATAAACTAGTACACAATTGTATGATTGATTCTAGGGAAAGTAGTTATGTGATACCCAAGAAAATAGTTGATCAGATGGGCCTCTAATATGAATTCATATCCAAAGGGGTGGTGTAACTAGATGGGACAGTAGTAACAATAGTAGGGGTAATCAAATATTTGAAACTCACTTTGCATGCATGCCCCAATGTCACTTTTTTTCAAGATGTGTCAGTGATAGATTTACCACCACTTTTTGCCCTATGTTTGTCAAGGGATTTCACATAGCTATAATTAGAGGCTATTTATCTATTGATTGGTCACACATTTTTTCAGACTAGATATGGAACTAAGGCCACAATTAGGTCTAAACCTATTGCAAACTTTCACATTGAGCCTCATGCTCCAAGCCCAATCAATGCCAACTGTTCAACATTTGATCAAGAGGATTATCCAGGTACAGATGAAGCTAACACCAAAGTTGGAGGCATCCCAGATTTGACTCTTGATGAATGGGCAAGCAAGGTACATGCTTTTGGTCCCTACAAGGAAATAGAGGAATCTAAACTAGGAGTTTATTGCATGCATGAAGAAAATCAACCTATTCCTAGCATCACCAAGCCAGACCATAAAGATGACAATGAGGTATGGTAGTTGTTCTTTGATGGATCAATAAGTATACAAGGTGTAGGGGGGAGATATGCATGTTTCACCACAAAGCATTAAGTATTATTCAACTTTTAGATTTTAGTTTGCATGTTCTAACAACACTACTGAATTTGAAGCTTTGATACAAGGATTGCATTGGTTAAGAAAGAGAGGTATCAAAAACTTACAAGTCTTTGGTGACAGTGAGCTGATTGTTAATAAAGTTAAAGGACAACATGTTGCCAAGAATGACCTGATCAAGTGTTATAAGAATAGGGTGTGGGACCTCATTGAGGATTTTGAAGGCTTTGACATCAACTCCATCCCTATGAAAGAAAACCAAGCTGCTGATAGGCTTACAACAGTTGGGGCAGCCTTTGATGTTATGGAGAGTATCAAGGAAGATAAAGTGTAGCCAAACATTCATGTGATTGTAAGGCCATCAGTGCCATATAATAATGTAAGTTGGAAAGTGTTTGAAAGTTACCAAAAATCATCAATTTCTTGCAAGAAGAAGCTGAGTTTTCAGCCAAAAATTAGGAAAAGTTAGAACAAAGTATGGTGATCAAGTGGTATAGTTGAGAACCAACAAACTACCAAAAGGACTTGTCACTTTGGAGTCCATCTTTAATCCTAATGATCAATTTAGGAAGGAGAAATCAAACATCCAAGTCAAGGGAGAAGATTCAGTGTCCATCTCGGTGGGAGAAGGAAAATCACTTCAAATTGGTAAAGTGACAACCAAACAAGAAAGGTATGAGTTCATGAAACTTTGCCAAGAGTTCCCAGATATATTTTCTTGGAGCTATGAAGACTTAAGGGGTTTCAATCCCAAGCTAGCTCAACACACAATTGAATTAGATCCAAGTGCTAAACCCATCAGGAAAAAATAAAGACCGGTCAATCCACACATGGAGCCTCTCATGAAGAAGGAATTGAATAAGTTAATAGAGGCAAGTATCATATTTCCCATCAAGCATTCAAGCTAGGTTGCAAACTTGGTTCCAGTTAGAAAGAAGAGTGGAGGAATCAGATTGTGTGTAGACTTTAGAGATTTGAATAGAGCATCCCTCAAGGATCATTACCCACTTCCTTCTATGGAGAAAATTTTGCAAGTTGTTGCTGGCTCTGAGAGATTTTCATTGCTAGATGGTTATTTAGGGTATAATCAAATCATGGTAAAGGAGGATGATCATTTCAAAACAACCTTCACCACCAAATGGGGAACCTATGCATATATGAAAATGCCATTTGGGTTGTCTAACACTGGAGCTACCTTCCAAAGGGCAATGTATATGGTGTTCAAGGGATTGATCAACAAAATAGTGCTAATATACCTAGATGATATTATTGTATTTTCTAAAGTATAGTAGATCATCTCTTTCATTTGAGACAAGTGTTCCAAAGATGTAGAAGATTTGGGGTATCCTTGAATCCCAAAAAATGTATTTTCCTAGCTCATGAAGGAAAGCTCCTAGGCCACATTATTTCCAAAGAGGGATTAGCAATTGATCCAGAGAAAGTTGAAGTAATAAAATCACTACCATTACCAAGTCACAAGAAGGCCCTTCAAAGTTTCTTGGGAAGAATTAATTTTGTTTGAAGGTTTGTTCCAGACTTTGCAGCCCTTGTCAAGCCAATAACTATGATGTTGAAGAAAAGTATGGCTTTCAAATGGACAGGTGAAGGTAAAACAAGTTTTGAGGCAATCAAAGAGGCTATCTCATAAGCTCCAACTCTCATTAACCCAAATTTCTCTAAGGATTTTATCCTTTACGCATTTGGAGGTGATGATATAATTTCTGCAATTTTAGTACAGCAGAACAAAGAAAGTGCAGAGCATCCAATTTCCTTATTTAGCCAAAGCTTGGAGGAATATGAGGTGAGGTATTCCTTCATTGAGAAGTATGTTCTTGCAGTGATTAGGATCTTCAAGAAATTTAAGCATCTAGTTTCAAACAACAAGGTTCAACTGATGGTTTCCATGTTGGAGTTAAAGACTTCCACCTCAACAAAGACCTAAATGAAAAACATGTAAGGTGGATTACTCATGTCATGGAGTATGACATTGAGATCAAAGTCACCAAGCTGGTCAAGGAAAGGGATTGTGTGAGCAGCTGGTCTTGAGAAAATCAATGGAAGCAAGCAATGGGAAGGATGTTGTTTTGGTGTTGCAAGACAACCAAGAATAAAGAGGTGTTCAAGAAGAGAGTGGTGGTATGCTCACTCCTTGTTGGACCCAAGACATAGTGCACTTCTTACAAATAGGCCTATGCCATCCAGAGATGAATAAAACCAAGAGAAGACACTTCAGATTGCAAGCTATTCTATATGCACTTGTTGATGGTGTCTTGTTCAAAAAGGATATAAATAAAGTGCTATTGAGATGCATTGGGAAAAATCAAATTAAAATAATGTTAGAAGAGTTACATGGTGGATCAGTTGGGGGTCATCTTTCTCCAAGAGTGACATCCCTCAAGATTATGAAGGATAGCTATTATTGGCCTAAGGTGTTTAGTGATTGTTATGCATGGATCAAGAGGTGCAAAAATTGTGCATTCTTCACAGGAAAGGAAAGATTAGCGGCCCTTCCATTGCACCTAATTTCAGTTGACCAGCCATTCATGCAATGGGGTTTGGAATTCATTAGAGTCACTAACCCAAAGTCAAGCCAAGGACACAAGTGGATTCTAACAGCAATAGACTACTTCACCAAATGGACTAAGGTGGTGGCACTCAAAGAGGCAAATGAATCTAGCATTCTAGACTTCTATGAGGGGATAGTAACCAGATTGATACACCTACCACTATAGTATCAGATAATGCTTTGGCATTCATAGGATCAAAGGTAATTGGATGGGCTGTTAAAAATGGGATTTATCTGAGAACTTCATCAAATTATTACCCTCAAGGTAATGGCCAAGCTAAGTCTACCAACAAGAACCTATTAAAGATCATTAAGAGGAATCTTGATGAAAATAAGAGGACTTGGCACACTAAACTAAAATCATCCTTATGGGTTGATAGGATAACTCCCAAGAGATCCACCGGTAACTCTCCATTCAGACTTGATTTTGGAAGAGAGGCAATCTTGCCTATGTCACTTGAGTTGTCAATGTTTGAACTCATGAAGCAATTGGAATTGTTGGAGTTTGAACCCATGGAGCTTAGATATGTAGAATTGATGGAACTCCAAGAAATCAGAGAGTATGCAGCCCAAACAATGAAGAAGGACCAAGCCTTAATCAAGAGAACCTTTGATAGGAAAGCTAAGGCTAGAACCTTCCAAGTGGGAGATTTAGTGTTGAAATGGGATGCAGACTGAGAAAATCTAGGAAGGCATTCAAAGTTTGATGCCATTTGGAGTGGCCCCTACATGGTCACAAAATGTAAGAACAACAATGCCTTCCAATTGTCTACATTGGATGGTGAAGAACTGCAGATTCTAGTTAATGGAATCCATCTAAAGCATTGTTACTAAAAGGGAAAATCCTCACCTTGTACATATTATCTTAGATTTTCATTCCTCAAAGTGGTTGTGCACATTTTTTTGTTGTATCTTAGTTTTACATTTCCCTAAGTGCTTTGGCATAAGCTTTGTTGTCCCAAGGATGCATCTTTGTAGGCCATGTTCCAGATCAAGTAATGTTCTACTCTCACAATCTTCTTTCTAGAGATTTTCTAATGAGTTGAGAGTACCAAGAAGTTAAGTTGATGACTCCATTTCCCAATGGATTTCTTCAGGTAGATTACCCCTCTGAGTCACCAAAATTGTTATCCAAAATAAGCCCCTTGCTTATTTTTGACTAACTTTCTTTCATTCCTTCCTTCGTTGTGCCTTAGTCAAATTTTCCCACTTTTTAGGAACTCAAAATTATCTAGAAATGGATTCATCAGATAGAGAATTTTCTCACCTTTCCAGAAATGTAAATTTTTCCTTCTAACTCCTTGTATTTTGCAAGTTATGGCTCGGCGAGAGTTTTGAGGGAAATTTTCCCTAGGAAGGTTCGCAACCAATGAGGATGTGCCACGTGTCGGTAGAATGGAGGGTCAGTAGAGGTAAGTTGAAAAATTTTCCAAGGAAGCAGCATGGGTGCAAAGGAAAAATTTTCCCACGGGCTCGTGGAGAAAGAAATGGCTTGAGGACCGCGCATGAATGAGGAGACACCACGTGGCGACAGAGGTCGGGCCGGCGGAGGTAAGTTAAGAAAAATTCCAAAAAATGGCGTAGTGATAATTTTGGCCTAGGACCCCACACCAATGAGAGTGTGACATGTTTCCATGAGGTTAGCGAGAGTCGAAGGGGCAGAGAAAATTTTTCTTTTGCCAAAATAGTAAAATGGCGCAAAGGAAAGAATTGGCCCACAGGCCCGCCAAAGAGGAAATGGAAGTTTTGTTTTAAACCCCGTGGACTAATAAGAATATGCCACACATCCTATTTTTGGTGGAGGTAGGTGGTGTAGGAAGAATTTGGAAATTTCACCAAAGTGGTCGGCAGCGCAAAGGAAAAATTTGGAGCGTGAGCCCGCAGTGAATTGGATGGAGACACGTGTCCTGGGGGGTGGCAGTAGGGCGCGAAGAAATTTTTGGATTTTTTCCAAAATTCAAAAAAGCGTAACATGGCTATTTGAACCCATGGACCAATGGGGAAGCACCACGTGTCAGTGGAGCAGCAAGGTGTGGAGCTTTTTGGGAAATTTTCCCAAATTCAAAAAAGGGGAAAAATTTTAGGTTTCGGCCCGCCGACCTAATTTTTGCCCCAGTTTTTCCCTAAATCTTCAGAGGGGCATATCTTTCGATCCAAAGCTCATTTTTTCTCGATTTTTGTGTCATTGGAAAGATATTGAAGTCTTCTACATGATGGAATCTTCAATTTTGTTTTTGGTGGAGTTTAGTGAGAGAAAAATTAGAAAATGCCTCTAGCATGGGGAAAAGAGTAGAACCGACATTCAACCACCATTTTTAATGCAGTATGGCTTCCATTCTTCTCTTACATGGTTGAAAATCTTGGGGAATGAAATTTTAAGGGTACCCATACTATTTTGATTGATTTGGTCAGTGGTTGAATCATTCATTTCATTTTTCCCACATTTCTCCTTCCTGAACTTGGGTTTTCATTGTTAAAAGCCAAATTTGGCTCATTTGTAAAGGGTTGGACATTTTTTATGATCTGCAAGCTCCCTCCTTCACCTTGGCAAGTGGATTTGTGGAATATCAAACCTTTTTAGGATTGTAACATGTTTTCTACCTCCTTTCTATTGTAATGCACTGTATTTAAAAATGGAAATGACAATGCAAGCTCTGTGAATGAATTTTCAATCCTTTCTTGTGTTGTTTGCTCTATCTTGATCCTTCATTACAATTTTAGCAATTTGTGCATGATTTGTGTTGCATTTTTATAATCTATGTCAATCTTTAGAAATATATGTTCACCACTCCTTTGGTGTATCACCTTGTTAGTTTAGTTTTATCTTCTTTTCTCCCTTCTATCTTTGTCTCCTTGGCAAAATTAGAGTAGGATTTTGAGTTAAACCTCTGCAAATTTCATGCATACATCTGATCAGAGGAGTAGAGGAACTAGCCTTTAATCTGGAGATTTTTTTCCCATTTTTGCAAGTCCCACACTTGGGGAAAATATTCCATGTTGTGCAATCACACTGGATGCCCATTATCAAACTAGAAAACTAAGAAAACATCCAGGGGTGCTGTGAATTTGCACTAACAATACCTTCTCACACTTTACTCTTGATGCACCTTCTATTACACTTCTCACTCATGTAGATGGTGAGAGTAGGCTATTGCATGATAATTTTGTCCAATTTAACCATCGCTATTTGGAATAAATTATCTATCATTATATGGTTACATGATTTCCTCATGTCCACTTTTATGACAGTGTCTGTTAGGTTTATGTTCTTAGTAAACATCTTGAAGATAATTTTAACAAAGGAAAATCATGGAGAGCTACACACCTTTTAGAGCTAGTTCACTATGATATTTTAGAAACATTCCCACATCCTTCATTCAAAATGAATAGATACATTCTTAACTTTATTGATGAATATTCCATGTATTCTTGGGTATAATTTCTTTGATAGAAGTAAGATTTTTTGAGCATTTTCAAAAATTTAAGAATTTTTGGAGAAACAATAAGTGAATTCCATCATATTTTTGTGCACAAAAAACAATGGTGAGTATGTTATCCATAATTTTGAGTAGTTATGCAATTCATCAGATATTTATTTACAAAAAATAGTTCTATACAATCTTCAACATAGTGGTGTGGTAGAATGTAAGAATAGGTCCTTGAAGGAAATGAAAATTGCATGATACATTCCAAATCACTTGAACCTCAATATTAGGTAGAGGAAATTAATTGTATGTTACATATAAAACCATGTATCTCATCAAGCTTTGAAAGGTATCACTCCTTTTGAATCTTGGAATGATCATAAACCCAAAGTTGAGCACTTCATATTATTTTAATATCTCCAGCTATAGCCCACATTCCTAAGAAGAAATGTAAGGAAATAGAACCAAAAATTTAGTTTTGCATCTTGATATTATATCAGGATGCATGATTCTTCATCCTACCACACATGAGTTGTTCATTTCTATAAGTGTTCATTTTCAGGAGGTTTTTATATACTCAACACATGAAAATTCTCCCTCCTTAGAATCACTATATTTGATAACTATTTTGTTGATTTAGATGAGTGTGAGTGAATTCCTAATGATGAGGATTATTATTCTTTTTAGATGATGAGATTAGTGATGAGGAACCATAAACTCCTATTAGTCACTTATCAGAGGATAAGAAATCTCTTCTCGACTCTCTAACTTTTGCTCCGCATTGGAATAAAAAGACATATCAAGAGGACATGTTCATATTTATAGGGTGTTCCACATGTCTTCATTACCTATTCCTATGATCCACGGTACTTTCATGAGTCATATGAGATTTTTAAGTGGGATGAAACTATGCATAAAAATTATAGTTTCTTGATTAAGAACCACACTTAGGAATTGGTTCGCCTTTATAAGGGAAGGAAAAAAATTCAATGTAAGTTAATCTATCAAATAAACTTTGTACAAGATGGGTTTGTGGGTGGATACAAAATACAAATGGTTGTGAAATTTTTTCAAAGGTTTAATGCATTAATTATATTGATACCTTTGTATTGGTTGAAAAGATGAACTTGATTTGACTAACTCTTTCCATTTTTTTCTCAACATTGGGAGGTTTGTTGTATGGATGTGAAGTGTTTCACCTGATTCTAGAGTGTTTCTTCGAATGTTGATGAAAACAGATAAGGGTAATGGGCTAGGAGGAATACTGTTGGGATGCTGGTTGTAGGTTGTTGCGTGCGTATGACTTCTGAATCCACAGTTGATCATGAGAGCTTCCTTTTTGCTTGGAGGAACTACCTAAAATGGAACACAAGACCACCAAATAAAAGTTAAACAATATATGTAGTGGACTTCCTAGCGTGTACTAGATCCGGGAAATGTGATACTTCCTAGACGGCTGTCAATCCACTATTTAAAACAACTTAATGTTGATAATAAAGGAAATCCTACTATAGTTGAAATGATTTGGGTATCTCATTCATCTACAATAATCAAATTCGTTCACAACAAGCTAGGATATGACTGAATCTGAAGGTCAAGGTCATTATCAGGGTATTGGTATTGGTCAGGGTAAGGTTCTAGGCTGGTATGACCGGTGTCAGTTTAGGCTAATTGACCATGGTTGTGGGTAACTGGCGTCGGTATGGTCGGGGTATAGGAAACTCAATAAAACTTGGCAAGGTGAAAGATTTGAGGCTAGATGAGAAGGAAGGGCAATGGCAAGGTTTATGTGGATCCTAGATATGCACAAGAATGATTAAGATCTAGGTATGGGTAGTGTAAGGGTATGGATAAAAATATGGTCAAGTTTGCATGGAGGTAAATGATGGGGAATGGAAATGAGAGCAAAAGCTAATAACAGATGTAAAAGGATCTACCAAATGATGAATGGATAAGTGTTGGTTAACAAAACTTATTGTTTGTATGAGCTTGATGCCTGGTTGGTAATGGTGGGTGATCAAATAGAATGAACTTGATGTAGTGTTGGCACTTCCCTAGATGCTCCCATGAAGGTAGATGGCTATGTGATTGCTTTCGGTGCTAGCTAGGGATGCTCTAATGTGTGCACTAATGCTAGTTCTTCTTGCATGTAGCTCTGGTCTCGTCACTTGTTCTCAAAAGATGTGATTATCTCTCTAGAAATGTGTCAACCTCAAAATAAGGTTGTTTTGGGAGTTAAATGGTAACCGACGGTGGTTCCGGCTTACCTGGTGATGGTTTAGGGTAATTGGCATTGGTTAGGGTGAGATTTCCTAGGTTTACTAAACTAGGCTAGATCCCCTTGATTTTCTGGGATCTCATTTTGTTTACTCCATGGATTATCATGAAATCTTCCTTCTAACATGTGGGAATGTGGTTAGAGGGAATGTAGGCATTGATTTTAAGGGTTTGGGTAGGTCTTAGTTAGTTATGACAACTTACTAAGAATAGGTCTTTGGGTGAGGTGGTTGGATGAGGTGTCTAGGTGAGGTGGATATGTGGGCATTATCCCAATTAGGATACTTAAATAATAAATATGGTGAGGATAATGAGTTAATTTAATTAAATTAATTAAATTAATATTATAGTGGGGTGAAGGGGCCATAACTAGGTGGATGTGTTCAAGGTATTTATTTATTGAGGGACCAAGGGGAGTGTGACCCAATTTTAGTGTCTACATTTTCCCCCTTTTTGTTGCATAGCTTGTATTAGTAAGCGACACTGACAAAAATAAGATGTGGTTGCCCCATGTGTGGGTGAAGGTGATCCCCCTCAAACTAGGAACTAACGAGGTAGAAGGTAGAAGCGGTGAGTGGTTTGATAAAAGGTGAATGTGATGAAGAGGAAGGTGGGTAACGGGGAAAAAGGGAAAAAGGTCTACTCGGGTAATCTAGGTAATGGGTCAGGGTCAAAGGTAGTAACAGTCAAATGCATGCACATGTATAAACTGCAACATGGTACCAAGCTGAAGAATAGGAAAAATCTACATTGTCTAAGGTCGATAGGTTTATCCAAACAAGGTTGAGGTGATTCTGGTATGCAAGGTATATGATATGGTAAGAAACACGACGTAGGTTAGGTGCAGGAACGTTTAGGTATGTTCCGGTACACCGAGGGTTGGGTCAGGATAAACGGTCATGGAAGGAGGAAAGGTAAGGTAATTAGGTCAATCAATATAGGTAACAGTGTCGCAAGGTTATAATAAACACATGGGGTCAAATGTCACTAGCGATGGTCCAGGTCTAAGTATCCTGGTCACGGCATGGGTAGGGCCGGGGTATGGGTAAAATAACGAGTCCCCGAATGAGGATGAGGTGAGGGGATAAAGGGTAAGGTCGAGAAGGTCAAGTGGTGTGACCAAGTGAGGTGAGTGTAGGATAAAAAGGGATTTAGGGAAAAAATTGGGGGTAGGGGGTAGGGTAAAAGGTTAAGAAGGAAACCAATGTCGGTGTAAAGGAACCGATGCCGGTCAAGATGGACTGACCATAGTAAGCTAGGGCTCAGGACCGATGTTGGTTAAGGGGAAACCATCGTTGGGTTTGGTAGGTAGGTTATAAAAAGAAAAATTACAGCATTTTTTGAATCATTTTCCGTGAAAATAGAGGAAAATGACACGAGAGAGAGGGAAAGTTGGAAAGTGTCCAGATGGAATGGAAAGCTGAGTTGGTGAGCTAAATGGTGAGTGATTGGTAGTTGAGAGGTGGTCCATGAGATTATATGGTTAGATTCGGGTGGTTGGAGGCGAGGTGACCGATTGGTGATGGCAGAGGCTAGAGAGGGATCGGGCGGGCCACTGGTGTAGTGGCTAGACATGCCACCATAGTGACAGGTAGTGTGATGAGGTAAGCGTCAAACCCTTTCCATGTTTTGTGAGATAGATTAGGTGATAGGTCAGGTTTGGAAATATTGGGTGTGTGGGGGAAAATGAAATTTGAAATGTGGGAGGGTAAATTGGGTAGAATAGGAATGGGGAGAGAGGTAAGTGGGTGAATGAGGGTTGGGATGGGGTTGAGGGGAAGTGTAGGGGAGAATGGGTGGGTAGAAGGGTTAGGAGAGGGATTTTTTTGAGAGGGGAGGGTTTGGGGGTCGCGGGTTTCACCGTGATAGTGATCGGCATCAATTGGGGTTAGCCGGCGTCGGTGGGGTCAAACTAGTATCGGTCACGAAACATGTGACCCATGCCTAGTTTAGGGGTGACCAGGGGTCGATTAGAGATAACCGGCATTGGTCGGGTTTTGGAGAAAAAGGGGCCGAAAGGGCCCCAGGTCAAGTGGGTGAGAGAGGTAGGGGAAAATAAGGTGTTTTGGTACAAAATATGGCATAGGCGGGGGGTGAAACGGGCATGGGTAGATAATAGTGGGTGAGGGTGGGGGAGATAGAAATGTGATAGGAAGGTAGGTTGGGAAGAAAGAAAGAGGTGAGACAAGTGGGTATAGGTGAGGTGTCGAGGGTGAGTGTGGGTATGATGAAGGTATAATAATTTGATGTTTGTACTGGATGCGGGGAGAGATCAGCTATGGATGAGAGATAGGGTGCCACCCCTGCTCTTGAGAGTGCTAGGCACGGTGATAGTTGAGGAGTGGTGACACGTGGAGGAGGTGGGCCTGATTGGGGTCTAGTGCTATTGGCATGCAATCCGGAAGCCGATTCTGATGGTCCCTCTCAACGATAGATGGGATTTAGCGACCAACATGTTCCACCTACCAATGGGTGAGATGACAGTCACCCTGGAGGACGTGTTTAGGATCCTACAGTTACCATTACTGGGGATGCAGGTGTACTCAATCTCCTCCGAGGCCTCAGAGGAGTTGATACGACAATTTTTGGGGAGGGATTGGTAGACATGACATTCTATACTACGAGGGGATGTGCCTAGCCCATCTAGAGGAGATGAGGATATTAGTGCTACTGATGAAGGCAGTGTGCTACTTCGTACTGCCAGATGTAGAGGGTGGGAAGTTCCCCCACCCGTTGATGGGGGTACTACATGACATGGTGATGGATCGGACCTATTTTTCTTGGGTGCTAACATTCCTGGTGTAGTTATATAGAGAGTTGTGGGTGTATGGGCATCTACGCAGGTTTAGCTTATGTTGCACATTTGTTCTACACTGCTGGGCCTATGAGCACATAGTTTTTGTGTGCACCTAGTGGGTATGCCCCGAGAAGATGCATTTCCATTGAGATTAGTTTGGGTGGGGTACAGGAGATGGGTGCCCATGATTGGAGAGCATCGATCAGACAAGGCTACACATGATGTAGCATATTACAGGCATCTATTGGAGGGGTTTTCTAGGGTGGACATCATATGGAGACCGTATGTGGGTTATCCCTCATACAGATGGATGCATGATGAGCTAGATGGCCTTTAGCTATTAAGATGGATAGAGGGCGTCGTGTCGGGAGCACGAGATGATCCCTAGTTGACAAGGTTAGGTGGCGTTTAGGCTGCTACAGGACATACCTCCACCCTTCTTGCAGTACAGGAGAGATGATGTGGAGAGGCCATTACCTCTACCATAGCCACAAAGTGCCATAGGGTAGGAGGAGCAGGTGGTAGACCGGCGGATCGATGATGCCGAGAGTGATAGATAGATATAGATAGTGGTGGGTGGCTCATTTATGAGTAGTACCACCCAGACCTAGGTAGCCAGATTTAGCCACTATCACGGTGTAGAGAGATGCCCTATAGGGCAAGTGGTGACCTTGATTACCCAATTGGGGATGGTGCAAGGGTAGTTAGCTAGTTTAGAGGTGGAGGTGGCTGAGTTGCATGCACAGGTGGCCAGTCTTCAGGCCTAGATGGCCCAGGGTGGAGATGGGGATGGTGATGATGGTTAGGTGGCCACCCTACAAGCACAAGTTACAGGGTTATAGGGCCAATTAGCCATGGCACATGCACATATTGGGGCCTTATAGGCCTAGATATAGGCACAAGGGTAGGGTCTGATGGTACCACCATAGGCACCAAGACACAGGTCCCATTTCATAGGAAAGGGTGGGATAGGGTACCACAAGGTAGGTATATGGTCAAAGGCCAATGGAGCCACCACAGATAATACTTGTATCTAGGTTATGGGAGGTGGGAGATGAGGCTCGGTATTATCAAGACTAGCTAACAGTGGCAAGGGATAGATTGTCTATCGTATGCTGAGTACAGGGCACAACAGGCCTCTAATGAGAGGACCCAGTCATACACCCATAGTGTGGAGAGCACAGGCGGCCATCGAGCCCCGAGACATGGTCAAGGTGAGGTCACCAGTTCAAGGAGGCCAACTCCAGTTGATGTACTAGTAGGGACCTAACCACCACCTATAATGGGTGGGGAGATGTTAGCATGTCGCTAGACAGGAGCCGAGGAGGTAGAGGGGATATGTGAGATGGATATGGAGGATGTCTACCGAGATGATGCCTGATATATGGATCTTGATTTTGATGTAGTTTTTATTTTTGATATATACAGCTTGCGTGTCAAGATTTTTTATGCTTTTGATCATATACCGGCCTACGTGCCAAAGAGAGTGAGGATGTACGAGATTTTTGTATTTTTGATCATATATTGGCTGCGCACCAAAGATGGTGAGGCTATATATGAGAGTTTTGGAGAGATACACTTTATTTGATATTCATGTATATTGTATGGACATCTAGATTTATATGATGAGATGGATGATTTGATGATGATGCTTTGATGTTGATAGACTGTGATTGTTTATGCATAGATGGATGAGTGATAGGTGTGTTAGGCATGGTTGAGTCAGGTTGGTGTTAGGCATGATGGAGTCAGGTCATAGGCATGGTTGAGTCAGGTTGGTGTTAGGCATGATGGAGTCAGGTCATAGGCATGGTTGAGTTAATTTCTCAGGTTTTTGATATGATGGGAAAGAAATGATGATGAATGCATATGTTTGGGTTTAATTTGTGCTATGTATGGTAACATGGATCATGTTGGTATGATCGCATGTAATGTAGGATTGTGGTAAATGTGATGTATTAGTTTCTACTTATTTGATGATAAATTGGAAACTAACTAGAGTAGAATGTGACTAGAATAGGTAGCAAATGGTGAGAGGTGAATGGGTGTGAATGGGAAAAGGTAAAGAAGGTGGTGAAGATGATGGTGAGCTAACCTCCAAGGGCCCTATGCCCTTGGAGTGTTTCCTACATAGCCTCGGTGAAAAGGGGCCTCAGACCGATGTAGTTCTCCCATAAGCTAGGGAAGAATTTGAGGAGGTATGAGAATGAGTTGGTAGGTTTTAGGCATGATTTGGGTTTAGGTCGATTAGATGTGGGTGAGTTGTGGGAAACTTGGTATAGGTGATTTTGATTGTGTTAGAAGAAGAAGATTACCCAAAGGTAAGCGTCGAGGACCAAGTCCTGTATAAGGTAATCAATATGTAATGAGGAAGGTTAAAAGATAAGAGGAGGCAAGAAAGTTGCCTGATTGGTTAGGATCATAATGGGTAGGTCATACCTTAGAGGAGCTGATGAATGTAAGACCTAAAGACATTGCATGATTGATTGTTCTAAAGGTGAATAATAGTCACATGATCACCAAATGTCATAGTTCCAAGAGGTCCCTTGAGGCGGTAGGAAATTGGAGTGCGAATGGTGAGAAGAATGAAAGGTGGTTAATTTTTATATGGTATAACAATAAAGGTGGTTAAAATCAGGGTGAAATGACCATGGGATCTCATCTAAAGGTAGATGAAAAGTATACATGAGAATCATGCTATGTGTAGTGCCATGGTACACATATTCAAGAGAAGATAACAAGTGATGGGTATGCACATGATTCTTGTTTAATCATTGGTGATGGCGTAGGAAGTGGATAGCGCTCAAGGGACGAGCATGGAAAGAGGAAAAAAGTGAGGTAGGACTAAAATTCAATAGTAGAATGGTCTAAGATGCAAGGCATTAAGGGGCTCAGGTTCCTAGTTTACCATCGAGTGAAGATAAACGATAAACACCTAATCCATAAGTATGGGTTATGATGTATGGTCCAAGCCAATTAGGAAAAATTTCCCTGTTTACTTTTTTCTACTTTAGTTACATGTTGATTTTCTTTTAGGACAAGGTCACCAACTTGGAAGGTTCATTCATGGACACATTTGTCATAGGCATGTTTGATACATTTTTGGTAAACTTGAAGATGGTCAAGAGCATTAAGACGACATTCGTCTAATAACTCAAGTTGTGTTAAATGGTCCTGAAGGAAGTCATCATCATGAAGCATGTCATGGAGAGAAATGCAGAGTGAGGGAATCTAGACTTCGAGAGGTAGAACAACCTCTATACTATAGACCTAGAGAAAAAGGTGTGGTGGTAGTGGAAGTGTGGATACTAGTGTGGTATGCCCACAGGATGAAAGGAATGTGCGTATGTCAGTCCTTCTCAGTATTGTTAACCATTTTCATGAGAATTTTGTTCAGGGTTTTTTTGGTGGATTTGACTTGGCCGTTAGTCTATGGGTAATAAGGTGATGAGAAACTTAGCTGAATGCCGAAGGCATCGCAAAGTTCTCTCAATGTTTTATATTTAATTTTTTTCCATTATCAGTGATGAGGCAATGAGGAACACCAAAGAGACAAATGATGTGATGATTGATGAACTCACATATTTTCTCATCTTTCATGGAGATGAGTGGTATGGCTTCGACCCATTTTGTGTTGTATTCGGTAGTGGTGATGATCCATTGATGTCATTGGGAAGAATGGGGATTGATCTCTCTGACAAGATCCAAACCCCATTGAGAAAGGGCCAAAGGTCACGGGTGACCTGTAAGGCATGACTAGGTGTATGATGAAGGTTGGCATGTTGTTGGAATTTTACACAACACTTGACATAATGCAACAATCATGGTTAAGGTTCGGCCAGTAATAGCCTAGGTGAAGAATATGCTTAGCAACAGTGAGGCCACTGAAGTGACCTCCACATATGCCATCATGAACTTCCTTGATGGTATAAGGGATTTCAGAACTCGTAAGGCATCACAAGAGAAAACCATCAAATCCATGCTTATAAAGGAGGCCACCCATGATGACATAACGAGAGACCTTTTTTAGGAAGGCACGTTGTCCATTATAGGTGAGATCAGGAGGTAAGACAGAGAGAGAAAGATAATCGGAGTATTGTTTATACCAAAGGTCACTCAGGTCGGGAGCAGTGGTTCCGATAGAGTAAACGTGCAAGATAAATAAGAGGGTGATTGGAGTCGTTATATAGTGACAAAGATGTTAGAATCGGTAGGTGAAGTGGGTATTTGAGAAACCAAGCAGGACATGGTATCTGCAAATTTGTTGGTTGAACGGGGGACGGTTTAAAGGGCATAGCGGTCAACGGTGGTCAAAAGTATGTCTATGTGATGTTTATATTTTTGAAGTGTCTCATTACAACATTGGTATATACCATTGAATTGGTTTATGACCAATTGGGAATCACCAAATATGTTGATGGATTTGACATTCAAAGCATAGGCAGTTTGGAGACCTAATACGAGCGCTTCATATTCGGTAATATTATTTGTACAATCAAAATCTATTTTGAAAGACAAAGGCATGGGTTCACCATCAAGGGGAATGAGGATAACTCTTGCCCCACCCCCACGCTGACACTTGGAACCATCAAAGAAGAGTGTCATTTGGTAAGCAAGTTTGTCGAGGAAAAGGGTGGCAATTGACTCATCTGGAAAGTCAAAATTAGAGGGTTGATCCCCAGAAATAGGTGCATCGGCCATTTGGTTAGTGATAGCTTGGCCCTTAATGGACTTTTGAAGGATGAATTCAAGGTCGAGGTCAGCCAAAATCATAAGCCAACATGTGGCATGCTGATTTTGATAAGGTTTGGCATACATGAAGTGTAAGGGGTCGGTGTTGGTCACAACATAGGTTTTGTGGTTGAGTAGGTAATGGCGGAGTTTTGTGGCAATGAAAAACTAAGGTTAAGAAATTTTTTTGGGATGGGTGTATCGGGTTTCATAGTCCAAAAGAGTATGACTTATGTAATAAACCACTTGCTCCCTGTATTGTTCATCACGATGAGCGAACATGGCCCCCAAAGAGTGATCGGTAGCTAAGATGTATAGGTAGAAGGGTTGATCATCTTTAGGTGGAATGAGTACGGGGGTTTGAAGAAGGTATTGGTTTAAGGCCTCAAAATCCTTGTGGCAATCATCATCCCATTTAAAGGAGACATCCTTCTTGAGAAGGTGATGAAATGGTTGACACCGATCAGACAATTGTGAAATAAAATGGCGAATAGACTGCAACTTACCTTGCAGGCTACGGAGTTGCCTAAGGTTAGTGGGCGGAGGCATTTCTAGAATGGCCTTGACTTTAGTAGGGTCAACTTCTATACCACGCAGGGAAACAATAAATCCCAGGAGCTTTCTTAAGAGAACCGTGAAGACACATTTCTTGGGCTGAAGGTAAACGCAATATTTAATGAGATGGTCAAAGATGGTTTTTAGGACGGCGAGGTGCTTGGAGCAGCATTTAGATTTGGCAAGGATTTCATCCACATAATCTTCCAATATATGATGCATGATGTCATGGAAGATGTAGGTCATAGCCCGCTGATATGTGGCACTAGCATTTTTAAGGTCAAAAGGCATAACTCGATAGTAGAAGGTCCCCTAAGGGGTGATGAATACGGTTTTGTGTTGATCCTCTAGGGCAAGCAAGATCTAGTTATAACCCAAGAAGCTGTCCATGAGTGACAACATCTCATGACCAGCGTAGTAAGGTCAACTAGTTGGTCAATACCAAGTAAAGGAAAGTCATCTTTGGGACAAGCTAGATTGAGGTCACGAAATCCATGTAAATGTGGAGTCCCCCTATCACCTTAGTGATAGGGACAATGTTATAAATCCAACAAGGATAATCAATGGGTAAGATGAAGGAAACAGAAAGAAGGCGTTGAAGTTCTTCTTTGACGAGAAGGGCAATGCGAGGGTGCATTTTCCTCAGCTTTTTTGTTTGATGGGTTTGGCATCGGGAACAGTTACAATATTGTGGACCACTATGGTGGGGTCAATACCGGGCATGTCTGCGTAAGACCAAGCAAACACATGGTTAATATCTTTGAGAAAAGAAGTGATGGCTTCCTATTCAGTAGCATCTAAAGATTGACTGATCTTTAGGATGTGTGGGTCATCTTGAGTATGAATGTTGATCTCGATAGTTGATTCATTCAATATGGTATGCATCTCAGAGGGTAATGACCGATGAATATATGAGTCTTCTGTACCAAGGGTGGTGAGTATAGATTCATCATCCTGACATTGAACAATGTTGATTGAAGGTGTATCGTCATCAATCATTTCAGGATACAGGAAGTGAAGAGATGAGGGAGCCTCACCCTCACGTTAATAAGTCAGAGGCCCCAAGGAGATGGTGTTTAAAAAAAAGTTATGAGGAATGGATTCTAGATCCATCAACTCCATCGGTGAAGGTGGTGATGGTGGTGAAGAAGGTGGAGAAGGGCTGATGTCCTCGATGAGTTCAATGTGAGCCTTCTTGTTAGGTGGTTCAACAAAGCCGATACCACTACGGTCATTATGTTTATGGGTAGTACATGGAATAACAATATGGTGACCTTGCTCGTAAAATCCAAAACCAAAACCCTTCCACGCACATCGGTGCAGGAAGGTGTGGGAAAAATGGCGATTGGTGAGTGATTGGAAGTCAACGAGAAAATGGGCGGGTTTGTGATGGTGGTTCGGGTGTGTAAGTGGTAGTATCAAGTCCCCCATAGGTGAGACTGGAGTACAAATGTGGCGAGGACCATAAAGGAGGTGTTCAAATATGTGGTGATCATAGCGAGGGTGTTGGTGAAGACCTTGTACTCTTGTGGAGTAAGGAATGTGTTGACACTATATAGGTGATACTCCCCTAGAGTGAGGTGTTGAAAAATGCCTTCCAAGGGATCGGTAGTTGGTATGTGGGTAGTTAGAATAGATGATGTGTTAGAGGTCAACGTGAAGGTGGAGCTAATGGATTGGGAGGTTGATGGTTTAGCTGTGGAGGTTGTGGCAGTGGTAGGAATGGAGGAGGTATATGCGGTTGAGGTAGCGATTGTACTGGTAAGAAGAGGTGTAGGTGAAGTGGTAGTGGTCTGGAGGTAGACACCTTAATGGTTATAAGCACGTCATTAGGTCGGTAAAGCATGTTGCATGTTTTAAAAGGTGATGGGTCAGCTGGAATGGTATAGGTGTGTCCTTCATGCTCAAACTTCACACAATGATGCAAAGTGGAAGGGACACAACCCATGACACGAATCCATTGTCTACCAAACAACATATTATATTGAAACTCCCCCTCCAAGACGTAAAATAACTTTGGAACAATTCGGGAGCCCACGCGAACATGGAGGATGACATTGCCTAGTGTAGAGGTGATAGCATCATTGAATGAATGCAACATGACAAGATGTTTATGCATGCAATTATCAGGTATGTGCATTTTAGCAAATGCATGGGATAAAATGATATTAATGCTAGCACCCCCATCGATCATGACACGTCGTACACGTATATCATCGATGTGGATAGAGATGAAGAGAGATGGGTCTAGGTCATCAGTTTGGTGCGGTGTGATCTCTTCCTCTGAGAAGCTAAGGGAGGCTACTTGGTGATTAGGTGGAGGTGTGGATAAAGGTGGTAATTTGGTGAGAGAGGCTACATGATGGGGTGTGATGATGGAGGCTACGGGTGTAGGGTCATTTGGTAAAACCTAAATAGATTGAAGGACCTCCATGAGAGCATGACGATGGGATTCCGAAGTTTGGATGAGGTCATACAGAGACATTTTGAGGGGGATTGGTGTAGTTGTTTGAGCATGGCGTGATGTGTAACTCCATTAGAAATAGGATATGTGGGACCATGGATAGTGATTTTAGGTGTGGGTGTAGATGGTATGTTGGGTATGGGATTGGTTGATTGGTCGGTTGCCTTTTCCTTTCCTTTTTCCTTCTGAGCATAGGTAGCAACGTGGATCATGTTAATCTGAGGTGGGGAGTGAGGTGAGGTAGGTGAGCCATGAAAGGTATAGTGATATGAAGGGAAAAAGCCCAGTGGTGGGAAGGAACTTTGTGAAATGAGCTAGGCACATTGACATTTGGGTGGAGATTTGGTGAGGTCATTGATGCAAACCATGTTAATTTCAAATCTCAGAGGTGGTGTAGACACTAAAACTAGGTCACACTCCCCTTTGGTCCCTCGAAAAATAAGCACCCTTCATCACATTCACCTAGCCATGACCCCCTTCACCCCACTAATATTAATTTAATTAATTTAATTAAATTAATGCATTATCCTCACTATATTTATTATTTAAATATCTTATTTAAATAATATCTACACATACGGTTCACTTAGACACCTCACCAAGGAAACTCAACCTAAGACCTATTCTTAGTAAGTTGCCATAACTAACTGAGTCTTACCCAAACCCTAAAAATCAAAGCCTACATTCCCTCTAGCCACATTCCCGCATGCTCACAAGAAGCTAGTCTAATCCATGGGTTAACGACATGAGATATAAGGAAATCAAGAGGATCTCCCTAGTTTAGTAAAGCTAGGAAATCCCCTTGACCGACTCCGGTTACCCCTAACCATCGCCGGTTAAGCTAGAACCACCATCGGTTACCCTTTTAACCCCAAAACAACCTTATTCTCAAGGTTGGAAGTTGGAAGAAAATATTTTGGCAAGCATTATCACATATTAGAGAGATAACACATCTTCAGAGAGTGAATTCCAGCGAGACCATGCATGCAAGGAAGGATATCAAGCATCTTTTCCTGTTATAGCCATCCCAGCCAAGATCTGATCTAACCAAGAAAAGAGGAGTGCACATGCAACCCATGCAGAAGCTTTCCTTCAATTGGTGATCACTTGTAGCCTTCAAACCTCTCATCAACACCTCCATCCCTCATTCACAGGTGTCCAGGACCAGAATCCAAGTAAGTAAAATGTTATACTTCTCTGGTTTATTTCATTTCATCATTATATTATCACATATTGTTTACCTAGCCACCCATTGACCTCCTCCAACATTTCCACCTCCATATACCCATTAAAGCCTCACCGAAGCCTACCCCAGTCACCCAATACCTCATCCTGACCAACCAAAGTCCTTTGTGTAATCACAAAGGAGACCTAAAGCTTGTTCTGTGACATTTCTAGATTTCATAGTGACCGGCACCGGTCACACCTGACTGTCATCAGTTACCATTGACCGACATCGGTCTCTGTATTTATCCAAATAGCTCAGAACAAAGACCTACCCACCTAATTTCACCTCACCCTCATTCACCTGTGATCTACCTGAGACCTCTGTCAAACCTGTAGAGACTCAGAACCAATCATTTGACCTTCGGATTCTATTCTAGCTTAGCC
Source organism: Taxus wallichiana var. yunnanensis (assembly GCA_018340775.1). Taxonomy (NCBI): domain Eukaryota; kingdom Viridiplantae; phylum Streptophyta; class Pinopsida; order Cupressales; family Taxaceae; genus Taxus; species Taxus wallichiana. The sequence continues at coordinate 554,365,874 of CM031239.1, read as the reverse complement.
TGTTAGATTAGATCTATTTCTTATTGTGTTTTAAGTGAGATACCTAAATTATTTCAAATTACAATATGATTTACTTTGTTTACAGTATTAAATTGTTTAAAATAGTGGACTAACATCCATCTAGGAAGTATCACACTTCCGGGTCTAGCATACGCTAGGCAGTTCACTGCCCATATTGTTTAATTCCTTATGGTGGTCTTGCTTTGCATTATAGGTAGTTCCTCCTAGCCAAAAGTAAGCTCTCATGATCATCTATGGATTTCGAAGTCATACGTGCAACAACCCATCAACCAGCATTTGAATAGGTATTCCTCCTACGTCTGTTACCCTATCTGTTTCATCAACACTTCAAATAAACAATCTAAGAAAAAGGTAAAACATTTTGGCACACCCGGTGGGACCCATCCGGGGTTCCTTGCATTTCATTCATTCCTAGGAAAATTTGTGTGTTTGTTTCCCTTCTAAAAATCATACACACTAATTTTCTTCCTTGGTAACCCACCTCTTCTTTCTATTTTCTCTAAAGGAAACTTTTCTTTTGGTGTAATTAAAAAGAACCATTTCTTCATGTTTTTTGCATTGTAGTGAAAGAGCATCCCTCTTCCTCTTCATCTTATTGTGTCATCCAATTTTACATTTCAATTTGGGATTAAAAATAATTGCATTCCATTTTGATTTATTGCATTAGCTCACATTAATTGAGGGCAACCTATACGTTGGAAGTCATGCCCAGCTGATGGTTGACAAACGAATCGTAGAAAAGCACTTCTTTCCTTTTCTCTTTCTCTGAGTCTTACCAAACCTCACAAAAATTCAAAATACATACATTCTTAAACAACATCCTACCTATAAGAAGTTGTAGGTGATCACACGATCATGGTATAGTGGGCACCCAACTCATTGCTCTATCGAGTCATACTTCAGAGTGAAGCCCACCCCCACCATAACATACCTGAAACCTCACCTTTTAGATCTCCTTTATAGGAAGCCATCCTCACCAAAAAATATATTTCACAATTCACGTGTCAGTCCCTAAATAGCATAATCTAAAACAAACATAATAGAAAAGGCACTCCTAGGATTCATTTTCTTAGTGTTTCTAGCAGCTTTGTTTTGAGGTGAGAGATCACGTTCTTCACTTTTTTGTTTAGCCTTGCATGCTCCTCATCATAGTTGGTGTATTCTAGCTTCACTTGAGTGTGCCTAGGCCATATCATCATCATTCTTAGAATTTTGGGTTTGATTCTACATCAGATTTTAATTCACAACAACTTTTCTTTCATCACTATTTCAATTCCAAAGTAACCGTCATCTATTACCTCTAACCATCGTCGGTTATACCCAACCGACATCGGTTCCAGTCCTTTTGCTACCCTACTCAAAAGGACATTTTCATTCATTTTTTTCTACTTTTCATAGTCCCTGTCACTATCATCATTCCCATTGATGTTGTAAACATCATCAGATTTGGCATACCTCTCAAATTTTACCTTTCACCTTTTTTCACTCACTGTCCATTTTCTAAAGTAATAGGCACTGGTTACCCTGACGGTGTCGGTTTTCCCTAACCGGCATCGGTTAGCCTATTTCACATTCTAGCCACCATTTGGTACTTAATCTACTTTTTGTCACTAGATTCACCTATTCTGTTGTTCTCTGTGTCATTTACAGAGAAGCAACCCTACCTGATCAGTACTGGTTCACATGGTGTTGACCGAAGACAAGCAAGCACACTCATATTTCACACCAGTTGTCAACCACTCCCACCTAGTCCTTCACCACCTTCCATTTTATCACCAGCCATGGATCCCATCAGCCTATTACTATCACTACCAGAGATGAGGAGTTTGCATGACTCCTTGACCAAAACCCTACCACCTTGTAGTTTTACCTTTCCCACTTGTCCACTCGAGATGCCTCGGGTCATTTGATATACGGCATGCCTATATCTATCCCCCGACTCTCACACCCACTCCTGCATTGGCCCCAACTAGCTCTGTACTACCTGCATCTACCTTACCCCCATTTGTTTCACAGTTAGGTCCTATACCCGCTATGACTACCACGTCTGTTACCTCCATGGCACCCGTTACATCCACCGTACCCTCAACAACTACCCCAAACATAATCTCATCTACCCCTAATGTCTCACACATACCCGTAACTACATTACCACCTCCAGTGTCGGTGACCCCTACCCCATTTTAGAATTTGGTCCTTTCCATTCCACAATCATTAGTCCCCTATTACCACTAGGGTTACCATGACCCTTCCATCCCCATATACATACTATCAACAACCTCTCGTTTCATCCATTATACACACCGCAGACGTACCCCCTATTTCACTTCCTTCTTCTCCACCAACCTACATGGCAGCCCCATACACTGGAGTGCCACCCTTGTTATATGCCCAAAACCAACCTTCTCACTGCTACAGGAGTCATCCAATCATCACAACCCACCAACGACCTAATTAAATTGATGTTGGACAAGATGCAGACATTGGCGGCATTGGTTTCCATCTCCTACAACACATTCACCTAAGACGAGATTTGTAATGAGCCCATTCACCCATCCATTCCTATCCGTTCATACCCCATGCATTGGGAAATGCCTAAATTCAATTGTTTCAATAGCAAAGAAGACCCGCAACAACATTTGTGGTCATTCAAACATGGGTGTTATCTGATCGCTCATGATGATGCCTTGCTCTTGAGAACCTTTCCCATGTCCCTCACTGGACCTGCATTAGATTGGTATAGTGGGTTACCTAAACACTCTATATTCTCATTCAATCAGGTAGCCCAAGCCTTCTTGGATCATTTCTCTATCAATATCATCAAGAAGGTTACCATGACCGATCTATATTCCACACGTCAGTATGAGGATGAATCTATCACAGATTTTGTCACTCGTTGGTGTAGCCTGATCAACCAACTTACCTTCCAACTGCCACAAATAGAACTCATCAAGCTCTTCACATGGGCTTATGCCAGGCATATCTCACCGACCTTGTAGTTTGAAACCTTCTAAACATTCGATGAAGCATTCACTATGGCACGAAAGTTAGAGATTCAGGCCATCAAAGAGAAGAAAATCCAATTACGCAATAAGAATTTGGCATTCAAGTCGAATGATACCTCTTCTTCTTCCAAACCACAAACCAATTATTTAAAATCTAAGGGCACCGCTAACATAGTGGTACTCAAGGCCGGCCCAGCTCATCTATCAAATCAAGCTACCCCCTCATCTAATCTCTCACCTGTCTAGACTTTTCAATTCAGATGAGAGCAGGTGAAAATATACCCCAATCAGGGAGCCTTACTCTTTTGTCTTAGAAAAGCTTATCAAAGCTAGAGCCATCACCCTTCCACCTATAAAACCACACACTAGTTTTAACCCTACTCACCCCATACCCACATGGTATAAAGAACATGATTTCTAAAATTATCATCGAGTAAAGGGTCATAGTGATGGTAACTGCATCACTTTCAAAAATATTGTCCAAGAAATGCTCGAGAAAGGCGAGTTAACCATGGATAATCCTAATGCACCTACCAACCAAAACCTACATATCTTCAAGAAACCATTTCCTAACCATGCCCCTTCATTTGATCAAACCGGTGAGACCTCCACTCACGATACCCATACCCGTGAGGTTCACGCTATCTTTAATGACACACTTGTCACCTCCCAATTACCCCATATTCCTTCCATAGAGGAGATCCTAGCCCGAAATCCTCCTTTCACATCGGAACTAACCTCCCCTGTTACTTCACCAATAGAAGAACACCTTTCATCTCCTTCACCACCTACGGAGGAATATTTCGCTAACATTGAGACCATCTCACCCCTGGCTTCACCACTTAGAGAGCCTTTAGCTATAGTACCTCCTCCACCCATAGAGGAGCACCCATCATCTCCACCACCTATCATAGACCCAGTTGAGATACCTTTACCTCTTGGTGAGCATTTTCCATCAACCACCCAAAATCCTACAGACCTACTTTTGGCTCTCTTACCCACGGAAGCTGAAGCTAGCCAATTCCCATCTCTAAGACACATTTTATGGGAATTTCCATTAGGTCCTCACCAACTCCACCTACAGACATTTTGTTCTCATGTTTGGCTGATCACTTAGATTATGTGGATAGGGCTCTACTATGGGGGCACCTTTTACTCCCATCTCAACACAAATGTAAGAGATCCCTTGTTGATACCTCCACAATCCACCCAAAAACATTTCGACCAATTGAACCAAACACAATCACCTCTATCACAACCCCTTCCATGACACCTATTATAGCTCACACCACCCTTACCCATAACTCAACCTACACCTAAACCCAAACCCATACCTACAACATTTGTCTCGACTAAACCCATTACCACTTTAGGGGTCACCCAGACCACCAGCCTTACTCATCCACCTATCAAACTAGATTTAGCCACATCTTCCAAAGTCAACACCCTACCTACTCTGACACCCAAAAAGAAGCACCAAACCCATAGAACTCACACCTCGGTTGCTCCAATCACACTTGCATCTTGTCCCATCCATCTTAGGATCTCAACTTCCCCACATGGTCAAGAAACCTCCACTCATCAATAAACCAAAAACACAACAGCCCATTCCTTCCTCACAAACCTCTGACCTACCTAGATGCCCAACCCGAATTACACCTACACCTGTAGCCTCTTTACCACCCATACCTCCGATACCCTCAGTTATTGCTTCACTACCCACTACACTTCAGTCACTGTCTCGTGCACCTCAAGCACGACGACCCATCATCTACCTTCACAGCACCCCCATTATCCCCATGGGTAACTCACCCTCTTCCTCCATCATATTTTCCTTCTAGACCTCATACACCCACATCACCTTTACCCAAGAAGGTGCAACCCAAAAACAAAACTCCACTACCCCACAATAAGGTAGTCAAAATGACCACACACCCTCCTACTCATCCATCTACTATACCCATACCTAAACAAACACGACCAACACCTAAAACCACACCAACACCTAAACCCATGGCTCAACCCCTCCTCTTCTAAAGACCATTCCTCAACAATCACCTACACCTACACCCAAACCCAATTTTACTTCCCATTGTGATCCACTAGTAGGGTCTTATGCCAAAATTTTAACCAACCTCCTAGAGACCTCTGTCATCACATTACCGCCACTCAGACCTTATAACCCCTCAAACGCAAGCCAAAAGGGTTTGATGATACTCAAATTTTTGCATACCATCATGTGTTAGGACACGATGTGGAGAACTGCAAGGCCTTGAAAATTGTCCTTATCCAATTGGGTCCACTAGAAACCAACTTTGACGAAGATGACCTTCTCAATGAGGATCCTACTTCACCAACACCCATTCCCACACTGCCCACTCAAAGACCACAACCTCCACCCTCATAGCTCCTAGAGCCACACGCAAGATTTGAAATTAACATGGTTCGCATCAGAGAACTTGCCACGCCACCACCAAAATGTCGTTGCGCCCAACTGACCTTACTGAGGTTTTTCTCCTTCGGTAGGTTTTTTCCCGTCGTGTCATTATAACACTCACCCTACACCTTCTCCATTTTCCAACTTCCCTCATATCAACATGATACATGTCACTACATGTGCTCAAAAGGATAAGGGAAAATAAAATGTAACTGACCCACCAACCAATCCTATACCCAACATACCATCACCCATACCTAAAATAACTATCTGTGGCCCCACGTATCCCATTTCTAATGGCGTCACACATCTCACCATGCTTAAAAAATTACACCAATCTCCCCTCAAAATTTCCGTATATGACCTCATCCAAATCTCGGAATCCCATCGTTAATCTCTCATGGAGGTTCTTCAATAATTGAGGTTTTACCTAATGATCCTACACCCATAGCCTCCATTATCACACCCCATCATGTAGCCTCTCTCACCAAATTACCACCTTCATCTTCACCCCACCTTGTTCACCAAGTGTCCTCCCTTAGCTTCTTAGAGGAAGAGATCGTGCCACACCAAAATGATGACCTGGACCCAACCCTCTTAATCTCTGTCCACATCGATGACATACGGGTATGATGTGATGATTGATGGGGGCACTAGCATTAACATCATTTCATCCCATGCATTCACTCAAATGTGCATACCTGACAATTACATGCATAAACACCGGTCATGTTGCATTCATTCAATGATGCTATCACCTCTACACTAGGCACTATCATCCTCCACATTCACGTGGGCCCCCACACTATTCTGAATTGTTTTACATTTTGGAGGGGGAATTCCAATATAAACTGTTGCTTGGTAGACCCTGGATCCATGTCATGGGTTACGTTCCTTCCACTTTACATCATTGTGTAAAGTTTGAACATGAAGGACACACCTATACCATTCCAGCTGACCCATCACCTTTTAAAACATGCAACATGCTTTACCGACCCAATGATGTGCTCATACCTATCAAGCCGTCTACCTCCGCGACCACTACCGCTTCACCTACACCTCCACCTACCAAGTATAGCCACTGCTTCTACCACACATACCTCCTCCATTCCTACCATTTCCATAACCTCCATGGCTAACCCATCAGCTTCCCAATCCGTTAACTCCACCTCCGCATCGACCTCTCGACACATTATCCATACCAGCTACCTACATACCAACCACTGATCCCTTGGAAGGTGTTTTTCAATGCCTCACTCTGGGGGAGTACCGCCTATATAGTGTCAACACATTTCTTACTCCACAAGAGTATGGAAGTCTTCACCAACACCCTCACTATGATCACCACATAGGAGAATGCCTCCTTTATGGTCCTCCTCATCTTTGTACTAGTCTCACCTATGGGGGACTCAATACTACCACTTACAAACCCAAACCACCATCACAAACCCGCCCATTTTCCACTGACTTCCAATCACTTACCAATCATCATTTCACCCACACCTTCCTGCACCAATGTGCGTGGAAGGGTTTTGGTTTTGGTTGTTATGAGTAGGGCTGCCATACCATTATTCCATGTACCACCCATAAACATAACGACCATAGTGGTATCGGCTTTCCTGAACCACCTACCAAATAGGCCCGCATTGAACTCATTAAGGACACTAACCCTTCTCCACCTTCATCACCACCTTCACCAACGGAGTTGATGGATCCTGAATCTATCCCTCCTAATTTTTTTTTCATAAATGCCATTTCCTAAGGGCCTTTGACTTATCAACACGAGGGTGAGGCCCTTCCACTCTTCCCTTCCTATATCCTGAAATGATCGATGATGACACACCTATAATCAACGTCGTTTCAATGTCAGGATGATGAATCCATACTCACCTACCTTGGTGCAGAAGACTCATATATTCATTATTCGTTACTCTCTAAGACGTAAACCATGTTGAATAAATCGACTATCGAGATCAACATTCATACTCAGGATGACCCACACATCCTAAAGATCAGAAAATCTTTAGATACTGCTGAAAAGGAAGCAATCACTTCTTTTCTCAGATATCATAACCATGCTTTCACTTGGTCTTACGCAGACATGCCTGGTATTTACCCCACCATAGTGGTCCACAATATCATAACCATTTCTGATGCTAAACCCATCAAACAAAATGAGGAAAATGCACCCTCGTATTGCTCTTCTTGTCAAAGAAGAACTTCAACACCTTCTTTCCATTTCCTTCATCTTACCCATTGATTATCCTCATTGGATTTCTAACATTGTCCCTATTACTAAAAATAGGGGGACTCCACATTTGCACGGACTTCCATGACCTCAACCTAGCCTACCCGAAAGATAACTTTCCCTTACCGGTATTGATCAGTTGGTTGACCTCACCGCTGGTCATGAGATGCTATCACTCATGGATGGCTTCTCGGGTTATAACCAAATTTTCTTGCCCCAGAAGATCAACACAAAACCTCATTCATCACCCCGTGGGGGACCTTCTACTATCGAGTCATGCCTTTTGGCCTTAAAAATGTTGGTGCCACATATCAGCGGGCTATGACTTATATCTTCCATGACATCATGCATCACATATTGGAAGATTACATGGATGATCTCTTGGCCAAATCTAAACATCGCTCTGAGCACCTTTCCAGTCCTCAAAACCATCTTTGACCACCTCATTAAATATTGCGTCCACCTTCAGCCTAAGAAGTGCGTCTTCGCAGTTCTCTCAGGAAAGCTCCTGGGATTTATCGTTTCCCTCCATGGTATATAAGTTTACCCTACTAAATTCAAGGCCATTATCGAAATGCCTCCACCCACTAACCTTAAACAACTCCATAGCATGCAAGGTAAGTTGCAGTCTATTCGTCATTTCATTTCACAATTATCTGATTAGTGTCAACCATTTCATCATCTGCTCAAGAAGGATGTCTCCTTTAAATGGGATGATGACTATCACAAAGCTTTTGAGGCCTTAAAACAATACCTTCTCCAACCACCCATACTTATCCCACCTAAAGATGATTAACCTTTTTATCTATACATATCCGCTACCGATCACTCCTTGGGAGCCATGCTCGCTCATCGCGATGAACAACACAAGGAGCAGGTGGTTTATTATATCATTATACTCTTTTGGACTATGAAACCCGATACAACCATCCCAAAAAAATTTTCTTAGCCTTATTTTTCATTTCCACCAAACTCCGTCATTACCTACTCAACCACAAAACCTATGTTGTGACCAACACCGACCCCTTACACTTCATGTACGCCAAACCTTATCAAAATCAGCGTGCCGCATGATGGCTTATGCTTTTAGCTGATCTTGACCTCAAATTCATTCATCAAAAGTCCATCAAGGGCCAAGCTATCACCGACCAATTGGCTGATGCACCTATTTTCGGGGATCAACCCTCTAATTTTGACTTTCCAGATGAGTTGATTACTACCCTTTCCCTGGACGAACCTCCTTATCAAATGACACTCTTTTTTTACGGTTCTAAGTGTCAGCGTGGGGATGGGGCTGGTATTATCCTCATTCCTCTTGATGGATAACCCATGCCTTTGTCTTTCAAACTAGATTTGAATGTACCAACAATATTACCAAATACGAAGTGCTCGTACTAGGTCTCCAAGCTGCCTATGCCCTAGATGTCAAATCAATCAACATCTTTGGTGATTCTCAATTGGTCATAAACCAAGTCAATGGTATGTACCAATGTCATAACGAGATACTTCAAAAGTATAAACATCATGTAGACATACTTTTGACCACCTTTGATTGTTACACCCTTCAAACCATCCCACGTTCCACCAAGAAATGTGCAGATACCATGGCCTGCTTAGCTTCCCAAATACCCACTTCACCCGTTGATTCCAAAATCTTTGTCACTGTACAACACCTCCATTCACCTTCTTATTTACCTCACGATGTTTACTCAATCGGAACCAATACCCCGACCTGAGTGACCTTTGGTATAAATAATACTCCTACTACCTTTCTTTCTCCATCTTACCTCCTGATCTCACCGTAATGGACAACGAGCCTTCCTTAAAAAGGTCTCTCGTTACATCATCCTAGGAGGACTCCTCTATAAGCATGGCTTTGATGGTATTCTCTTACGATGCCTCACAAGTTCTGAAATTCCTTATACCATTAAGGAGGTTCATGATGGCATATGTGGAGGTCACTTTAGTGGCCTTGTTTCTAAGTGTATTCTTCACCTAGGCTATTATTGGCCGACCCTTAACCATGATTGTTGTGACTATGTCAAATGTTGTGTAAAATGCCAACAACATTCCAACCTTCATCATACACCATTCATGCCTTACAGGTCGCTCGTGACCTTTGGCCCTTCTCTCAATGGGGTTTGGATCTTGTCAGAGAAATCAATCCTCATTCTTCCCAATGCCATCAATGGATCATCACTGCTACCGAATACTACACAAAATGGGTAGAAGCCATACCTCTCATTTCCATGAAAGCCAAGAAAATATGTGAGTTCATTAACCACCACATCATTTGTCACTTTGGTGTTCCTCATCGCCTCATCACTGACAATGGAAAATAATTCAAAAACAAAACATTACAAAAACTTTACGATGCCTTCGGCATTCAACTTAGTTTCTCATCACCCTACTACCCACAAACCAACGGCCAAGTTGAATCCACTAACAAGACCCTCAACAAAATTCTCATGAAAGTGGTTGACGATACTGGGAAGGATTGGCATATGCACATTCCTTTTTCCCTGTGGGCATACCGCACTAGTATTCACACTTCCACTGCAGCCACACCCTTTTCTCTGGTCTATAGTACAGAGGCTATTCTGCCTCTCAAATTTTAGATCCCCTCACTCCTTATTTCTCTCCATGACATGCTCACTGATGATGACTTTCGTCAGGACCGTTTAGCATAGCTAGAGTTATTAGGTGAATGTCATCTTAATGCTCTAGATCACCTTCAAGTTTACCAACAACATATCAAATGTGCCTATGACAAACATGTTCATGAATGAACCTTCCAAGTTGATGACCTTGTCCTGAAAGAAAATCAACACGTAACCAATCTAAAAAAAGTAAACGGGGAAAATTTTCTCCTAATTGGCTTGGACCATACATCATGACTCATTTCCTATGGATCAGGTGCTTATCGTTTATCTTCTCTCAATGGTAAACTCGAGCCTAAGCCCCTAAATGCCTTACATCTTTGACCATTCTATTGTTGACTCGTTGTCCTACCTCACCCTTTGTCTCTCTCCAGGCTTGTCCCTTGAGCACTACCCACTCCATACACCTCCCTAATGATTAAACCAGAATCATGTGAGTACTCGTCACTTGTTATCTTCCCTTGAATATGTGTACCACGGCGCTGCACATAGCATGATTCTCATGGATACTTTTCATCTACCTTTAGATGAGATCCCATGGTCATTTCACCTTTCCTTTTGAACAAGAGTCCTATCCTCCACCTTGGTCTTGTCCATGACTTCAAAGACCTCACATGGGACCAAACTCCTTGAGTCAAACTTCTCATAAAAAGATGACTCCCTCAAAAGGACATCTTCCTCTCGATAAATTGCTGCTATAAATAGACTACTCCCTCAAAGGACAGCTATGTAAAGCTCTTCAAAAAAAAAAATGAGAGAAACCGAAGCTTCCCACATCGATAAGCTTCACAAAGACCTCAAGGAATTCAATTTTTCCCATATAGACTTCCCGCATTGATTAGTCTATCTCAACTATAAGTCAAAACAAAAAAAAATTAGTCATGGACTTACCCGTTGTGACCTAGGACCTCTTGCCTGAAGGGCCTGCTACCTCATACCATATAAAAATTAAAAATTACCTACTCTTCACCCTGTGAATCATGCCCACTCTCATTTCCTACTTGCCTCAAGGGACTTCTTGGAACTTAGACATTTGGTGATCATGTGACTACTTTTCATCGTAGAACATGTCAATCGTGTAATGTCTTTAGGGTCTTATGTTCATCACCTCCTCCAAGGTATGATCTACTCGGTATGATCCTACCCAATCAGGTGGCTTTATTGCCCCCTTTTATCTTTTAACCATCTTTGTTTACATTTTGATTACCTTATACAGGACTTGGTCCTCGACGCTTACCTTTGGGGTAATCCTCCTCTTTCGCCACAATCGCTTTCACCTACATCATTTTACCTACAATCTACCCACACCTAACAAACCTAAACCCACAACATGCCCAAACACCTACCGACTCATTTTCACACCTTCTCATTTTCTTCCCTAGCTTATGGGAGAACTACATCAGCCTGAGGTCCTTTTTGTCGAGACTATGTAGGCAAGCACTCCGAGGGCATGGGGCCCTTGGAGGTTAGCTCGGCCATTATCTACCCTAAACAATTCATCAACCATGCCTAACTCACCATTTACATCACATTTCACTTAGTTCCCCTTTTATATACAAAATTAGAAATTAAGCCACATACATAACAATTTGCTACATATTTTATACATTTATTACACTTACCAATTCTCTATCATCACTATGCATGGATTATACCACATCTCACATATGACCCATAGTATCATTCATTGCAAAACAATAATGAATCACAACTTCACCTACTTTCAATACAACCATGCCTAACCAAACCTGACTCAACCATGCCTAACCAAACCTGACTCAACCATGCCTAACCAAACCTGACTCACCATGCCTAACCAAACCTGACTCAACCATGCCTAACCAAACCTGACTCACCATGCCTAACCAAACCTGACTCAACCATGCCTAACCTAACTCAACCATGCCTAACTAACTTGACTCAACCATGCCTAACCAAACCTAACTCATCCATGCCTATAACCTAACTCAACCATGCCTAACCAACCTAACTCATCCATGCCTATAACCTAACTTGATCCATACCTAAACCGACCTGACTCCACCATGCCTAACTCACCTAATTTCCATCCACATCAAAGTAACAAATTCATATCTCATCTAACACAAGTCATAAACCAATATCTCATAAATATTTCAACAAATCACAAAATACCATGTATCTCATCATATAAATCAATCAATATGTATCTCAATATAAATGCCCATCTCATCATGTCCATCATCTCAAAAATATCGGCACACAGGCCGATATACAATACAAAATGTCATCGGCATGCAGGTCGGTCTCATATATACACAAAAAGAATGAATCAATACCAAATATCTTCGGCATGCAGAGCAAGTATATGCTCAAAATATATAGATCACTAGTACATCCTCACTATCTTCAGCACGTAGGCTTGCAAAGCATATATATCAAAAAATAACTAATATACATCAAAAATCAGGTGACCTCATATCAAGCATCTCATTTGGATGTCCTCCATCTCTGTGTCACCTATACCCTCGGCCTCCTATGTCCCTACTAGCACCTTGCCTAGCACTGGTCTCCACGTGCTAGTGGCCTCTCCCTGATCGGGCCTCAAAGCGCATTGACCTCATGTGCTCTCCACACTATGAGTGTGGGATCTCGTCCTCTCACTAGATGCCTGTTGTGCCCTGTACTCGGCATAGGATATGAAATATATCCGGCCACCATAAGTTGGTCCTGATAATATCTCACCTCACCTAGGGCATCCCATAACCTAGATACAGGCAATTGTGGTGGTCCCATAGGTCTCGGCCCCTGTACCTTCCTGAAGCAACCTACCCTGCGCCTGCTTATGAATTGGGACTTACTCCCGATGCCTATGGTGGTGCCCCTACCCCTGTGCCTGTATTTGGGCCTATAAGGCCCCAATATATGCCTGGGTTGTGGCCAACTAGCCCTGTAAACCTGCCACCTGAGCCTGTAAGGCTGCCACCTAACCATCCCCTAACCATCTCCATCTCCTCCATCCACCATCTGGGCCTACAAGCTGGCCACCTGTACGCATAGCTCTACTACCTCTGACTCATAACCCTCTAGATATGTCTGCAGTATACCCAACTGGGTAATCAGCATAGCTACCTGCCCCTATAGGGCATCCCTCTACCTCTGTACTGTAATGGTAGCTAGGTTTGGTTGCCCTGGTCTGGGTGGTATGGCTCGTAACTGAGCTGGCCACCACTACCTGTATCTATCTATACATTTGGTGTCATCTATCCACCGATCCATTGGCTACTCCTTCTCCCTGTGGGCATTATAGGCTATGGTAGAGGTAAGGGCCTCTCCACGTCATCTCTCGATACTATGGGAAGGGTGGAGGAATGTCTTGTAAGAGACCGAACTACCGTCGGACTCTATCTACCGGGATCATCTCATCCTCCCCGGCACAATGACCCTGTATCCACCTCTCTAGCTGGAGCTCAGCTAGATCCTCATGCATATGCCTATATGAGGGGAATCCCACATATGGCCTCAGATAATGTCCACTCCAAACAATCCCTCCAAGTAACTGCTGAAAATGGGCCACATCATGTGTCGGCCTATCGATCTCCACTCTCCTATCACCGGCACCCATCTCCTATATCCCACCCACACAAATCTAGCTAGGAATGCATCTACTTAGGGCATCCCTATAGGTCGCATGCACACTATGTGCTTGTACACCCAACAATGTAGTATAAATGTACAACACAGGCTAAACCTGTGCAACCGTCCATATGCCCACACTCTCTATATAGCTACACTAAGAATGTTGGTGCCCAGGAAAAGTGTGTCTCATGCACCATCATATCATGGAGTACCCCCATCAGTGATCAGGGAAAGTGTCCACCCTCTACATCTGGTCAGTGCATAGCAACACACTACCTCCATCAACAAAACCACTAGCCTCATCTCTTCCGGCGGGCTAGGTACATCTCTCCATAGCTCAAATGGCTGCTATGGAATCTCAAATCAGCCACTCCCTCACCAAAAATAGTCCCAATCAACTCCTCTGAGGCCTTGGAGGAGATAGAATACACCTGGGAACCCAATATGGGTAGCCATCAGAAAATCTGAAACACATCCTCTAGGGTGATAGTCATCTCACCCATCGGAAGGTGGAACGTGTTGGTCGCGGGATCCCATCTATCGATGAGCATGACCATCAAGCTGGGCTACCAAACAACATGTTGGTAGTGATGAATCCCACTCAATCCCACTACCTCCACATGTTGGAGCTCCAAAGGGGTCATTATGCCATGTAATGTCACCAGTAGAGGCGAACCCTATCCCACATATGTAACTATGCTCTCCCCTGCATCCAATCCAAACACAACATTAATCCACATTTACCATGACCATATTCACCAATTATCATTACCCTCCACCCTATTTTCACTCTACCCATCTCAACTACCTAGCCCACATCACTTTTGGACCCTTGTGCCTAAAATCCCAACCGGTGCCGGTTCATCCTAACTAACTCGGTCACCCTTAAACCGGCATCGGTCACCTATTTGGTGATCGATACCGGTTCACCTTTACCAACCATGGTTACCATATAACCGACATCGGTCACCTGTTTGGTGACCGATACCTAGTTTTACCCAACCGACGCTAGCCAAACTTGACCGACACTGGTCACTGTCGGAAATTCCCGTGACCTCCCAAAACCCCATTTTCTAAAAATCACCCCCTTTCCCTTTTACCCCACCTACAATGACCTAAAACTACCCTGGACCTCTACCAACCCCACCTATACCATTTACTACCCTTCCCCTCCCTCTTTTAGCCCGTTATTCCCCCCATACCCAAATTTTATTTTTACCCACCCACAAAAACAAAACCCACAAAAACCTAAAATAACAATACTCCAAACTCCTAATCTATCTAATCAACAATGTAGTGTTGGGCACTTACCTTGTCACACTACCACCATCTCGGTGGCACATCTGGCTATTATGCTGGTAGCCCGCTAGATCCCTCTCCGGCCTTTACCATCACCGAATAGCTACTCGTAACCTCCAACCAATCAAATCTCTTGCCCTGATCCCATGGACCCGCTGCTCACCAACCCAACCCTCATCCAATCACACTGCCAACTCACTGTCCCATTTCCTTCGGACACTTTTCTCTCTTTTCTCTCCTTTTTTCATTTTCTCACTTTGCAAATAACAAATGAATAATAAAAACATGGATTTTTGTTTTTATAACCAACCCGACCTAACTGATGTTGGTTACCCTTGACCGGCATTGATTGCGTGCCCTACCTCACCATCATTGGTTTTCCTATACCGACGTCGGTTTTCCATGACCACCATCGGTCATCCTCACCTACACATTGCCCTCAATTTTGTCCTTTTACCTCACCCTTTACCTTGATCCTTTACCCCACCCTTCACCCTGATCCTTTCCCCAACCACACCTTTACCCAACCCATTTACCTTCCCTTTCCTGACCTCCTCACTTACTACCTCCATTTTTCCTCCTTTGGGGACTCATTATTTTACCCCTACCTTGGCCTTACCCATGTCGTGACCTCGATATTTAGACCTGGACCATCGCTAGTGACCTTTGACCTCATGTGTTCATTATATCTTGTGGCACTGTTAACCTGTGTTGTTGACCTCATGACCTTACCTAGCCTATTACCGTGACCATTTATCCTAAACCTACCTTTGGTGTACTGGAACATACCTAAACATTCCTGAACTTAACCTACGTTGTGTTTCCTGACCATATCCTATACCTTGGATACCAGATTCACTTCAACCTTATTTGGGATAAACCTATTGACCTTAGACGATGTGGAGTTTGCTTTCTCTTCAACCCATTAGCGTGTTGTTGTTTATTCGTGTGCGTGCGTTTGAATGTTGCTACCTTTGACCCAGACCCATTACCTAGATTGCCTGCATAGACCTTTAACCATTTCTCCCCCGTGCCCACTTGCCTCTTCCTCCCATTTACCTTTTTATCAAACCACTCACCGATTCTACCTTCGGCCTCATCAATTTCTGGTTTGAGGGGATCACCTTCACCACACATGGGGCAACCACATTTTATTTTTGTTAGCATCGCTTACACATACAAGCTACACAACAAAAAGGGGGCAAAATGTAGACACTAAAATTAGGTCACACTCCCCTTTGGTCCCTCGACAAATAAGCACCCTTCATCACATTCACCTCGCCACGACCCCCTTCACCCCACTAATATTAATTTAATTAATTAATTTTAATGCATTATCCTCACTATATTTATTATTTAAATATCTTATTTAAATAATATCCACACATACTGATTCACTTAGACACCTCACCAAGCCAACTCAACCTAAGACCTATGATTAGTAAGTTGCCATAACTAATAGAGTCTTACCCAAACCGTAAAAATCAATGCCTACATTCCCTCTAGCCACATTCCTGCATGCTCACAAGAAGATCCCAGTCTAATTCATGGGTTAACGACACGAGATCTGAGGAAATCAAGAGGATCTCCCTAGTTTAGTAAACCTAGGAAATCCCACCTTGACCAATGCCGGTTACCCATAACCGTCACCGGTTAAGCCAGAACCGCCATCGGTTACCCTTTTAACCCCAAAACAACCTTATTCTCAAGGTTGGAAGTTGGAAGCAAAGAGTTTGGTGAGAATTATCACATCTCGGAGAGATAACACATCTTCAGAGAGTGAATTCTAGTGAGACCACGCATGCAAGGAAGGAGATCAAGCATCTTTTCCTGTATAGCCATCCCAGCCAAGATCTGATCTAACCAAGTAAAGAGGAGCACACATACAACCCATACAGAAGATTTCCTTCAGTTGGTGATCACTTGTAGCCTTCAAACCTCTCATCAGCACCTCCATCCCTCATTCACAGCGCCCAGGACCAGAATCCAAGTAAGTAAAACGTTATACTTCTCTGGTTCATTTCATTTCATCATTATATTATCACATATTGTTTACCTAGCCACCCATTGACCTCCTCCAACATTTCCACCTCCATATACCCATTAAAGCCTCGCCGAATCCTACCCCAGTCACCCAATACCTCGTCCCGACTAACCAAAGTCCTTTGTGTAATCACAAAGGAGACCTAAAGCTTGTTCTGTGACATTTCTAGATTTCACAGTGACCGGCACCAGTCACACCTGACCGTTGTTGGTTACCCCTGACTGACATTGGTCTCTGTATTTTCCCACACATCCCAGAATAGAGACCTACCCACCTAATTTCACCTCACCCTCTAGTGTCCCCAGATTTCATCCTGAAATCTGAGACTACCCTATCCAAAAAAATTCATACTTTTAAAATAATGGGTCGTTTTGTGTTTTTATTGCCAGAAAGTTCCTGTAATGTGTCAAGATATTCCCAAAGGAGCCATATTATCCATTTTTGCCAAATACTAGATGCCTAAAATTGTTATATTCTATCGTCGGGATTTTCCTATGGGAAATTTGTATTTAATTATTTTGAGCCCCGTTTGAGGAAATTTGTGCTCTGGTTTAACCCTGTTGTGATCGTATATATCATTATTCTAGTATACCAGTAGGGTTTTAACCAGGAATGAATCCTGGGCTTTATTTGTAACTTCTGGCAACATTTTGTGTTTTTGTGTTTTCCCGTTTCATTTTCTATGAAATTTCTTTGGATCAATTGCTTTGCCGGTTTGGCCTGATTCTTGTCTGGAGTATCTAGAGATCACATACGCACATTGTGCCAGAAGGAATTCACCATCGGAGGTCTGGTTCTCTGGGAAAAGATGAAGTCGTGCACCAAAAAGCCTCTTCTGGGTTGGCCACATTTTTGGAAAAAGAAGGTTTGAAGTGGATCATGGGATTTTGGGAAAGAGGCAGGTGGGAATTTTGTACCTACCTAGCAGGGTACTTTTTCCCATGGAAGCAATGTCACTTAAGTCACAATGGGAAAATTAGAGGTAGCAGGTAGGTGGGAATTTCTTACCTGCCTTGTAGGGTAAAAATTTCCATTGTGGAATAAAAGAAAAATCACTTAAGTGAATCATGGGATTTTATTGCTTGCCTTGCAAGGTAAATAATCCCATTATGAAAGTCAAATGACTTAAGTGAATCATGGGATTTTCAGGGCTGCCTAGCAGGGTACTTTTTCCCATGGAAGCAACGTCACTTAAGTCACAATGGGAAAATTAGAGGTAGCAGGCAGGCGGGAATTTCTTACCTACCTTGTAGGGTAAAAATTCCCATTGTGGAATAAAAGAAAATCACTTAAGTGAATCATGGGATTTTATTGCACGGCTTGCAAGGTAAATAATCTCATTATGAAATTCAAATGACTTAAGTAAATCATGGGATTTTCGGGGTTGTCTAATAGGGTACTTTTTCCCATGGAAGCAACGTCACTTAAGTCAAAATGGAAAAATTAGAGGTAAAGTGGCAAGAATTTCTTACCTGCCTTGCAGGGTAAAAATTCCCATTGTGGAATAAAAGAAAAATCACTTAAGTGAATCATGGGATTTTATTGCCTGCCTTGTAGGGTAAATAATCCCATTATGAAAGTCAAATGACTTAAGTGAATCATGGGATTTTCAGGGTTGCCTTGCAGGGTAAATAATCCCATTGACATCTAAATTTTAAAAATAGAAATTCTTTATTCCAAAAAGTGCGACCCACCTTGGGTGAATAATAAATGCATTAAATAAATATTTGTTAATATTTATTCACCCAATTTTGGCACCCAGGCTTGTGGAAAAGTCAACAAAGGTAAATGGACAAAAAGAGGTTGAAAATAGACTGTTCTAAAATTAAATAAATAATATTTATTTAATGCAGCCCCTTTATGTCAAAAAGTGCACCCTTTTGGGAGATAAATAATACTTTTTTAAGTATTAAATGATTAAATTAATTCCTATTTTCAGTGGCTAAGGTCAAAGCATACTGTGAGGCTTGAGTTAAGTGGAAGCAGAAGTCTAAAATTAAATAAATTTATTTTATTTAATGGCAGCCATAAGCATGCACAAAATAGGTGCCCCATTTGAAGAGTGAAGCTTATTAATTAATTAATTAATTGCCAGTAATAGGAAAGACATTAATTAATTATAGAATCATAAGGATTATATAAGTAGGGGCTGCCATAAGGATGAATTAATTAATTCACAGGTAGAGAAGTGCAGCCTAGAGGAAAAGTGCACCCCATTTGAAGAGGATTTTTGCTCAAAAGAAGGTGAAATTAATGTTGAAAGCTTCTAGAATTGGCGCACAGGTTGAAGGAGGTTGATTTGTGTCTAGATAATTGTTTGCATAAGTGATACAGTGCTCAGAATTCGTTACAGGTGCTTTACAAAAGAAAAGGAGCTTAAATCAATGTCCAATACATTGAATATATCCTCCGAATCTGAAGAATTATCCAGATCTGCACCAGTTTTGAAGAATTTCGGCCGAGTAAGAAGAAAAAGAATTGTTCAGACAAAGATTGCTCTAGCCATGGCAAAGCGGGATGAAAGAGAAAGCTCAGTAGAATCATGCGTAGCTTCTAGATTTGTTGAAGTCAATAGGCCCAGATCCAGATCCAGATCTCATAATTGCAAAAGCTTCCAAAGACAAAGGCTTCATCCTCTTGTTTCTGATGCAGCCCGTGTAGAAGTCAGTGCGTGGAAAATTTCTTCTAGGATCTTGTGCATGTGCTCTCAATCTTCTAGTTGAAGCCTTCATTGAAGTTGCATTCACCTGGAGTGCTTTCCATATTTTTTTAATTGCTCATATGCAATTAAAAATAAAAATGATGAGTTATTTATGACAGACATTACACTGATGCATGTACAGGAGAAGAACTGCAAAAGCTTCAAGGATAAGAGGGAAGACAAGGCAAAGGAAACACTCGTAAGCAAGTTTCTAGATCCAACTTGTTTCCAGATCCAACTTGCTTCTAGATCCAGCTGCTCCCAGGTCCAGTTTGGTGAGAATCAAAGGCAAAAGAATCAGCTGCATGCAGAATATGAAAAAGGACAAGACTGCAGCTTTCCTCTTTCTTCTTCTTTCTCTTATTTCCTCCGACAAAGTAATTGAGTGATCAATTAAATTATACAACTTAAGTGATTGGTTTAAAAGCCATTACTTGAAGAAGTCAACTACTTGGAGATAGGTGGTAGATGTGCAAAATAGAAGGTTCTATTTTCAGTTGCAAATCATGCATGTCATGCAAAGAGGAATTCCAGGAGGGAGATTGCCAGTTGTTTCTTTTCCCACTTCCACATGTGTCAGTTCAACTAAAAGCTTCCAACTTGTAATTGCCCCTCTACATTCTATAAGTAGAGGAAGAACCTTCGGGTTAATGATCAAAATTTGTAAGCAGCATCCTTGTGTTCCAGACTTTGTGCTGAAACCCTTGAGAGCCACTTGAAGCAAAGGAATATACAGGAGCAGATTTCTAGAGAACTTTGTGTCATGGTGTATTGTGTTTCTAGCTTTTATATCTTAGATCTTTAAATAAACTTTGTGTTATTTCAGATCTAGATCTAGAGCTACCTTTGCTTATAATTCTGTGTTTATATCTATTGGTTTCTTCTATGTGCATGCAATCAACTCTGCTATCTATTGATTGGGATGCACATCTTCCCCATTTCTTCTTTGTGTTTATATAATTCCCTTCTTCCATAAATATTTCCTTTCTTAAATAGCTGCTTACTTGCTGCAGAACTGTACAACTATGGTTCATGAGCTGAACAATTAAAGTAAAACCCCATATAGATACTAACATACTTTAATTGACAAATCTAACATGGGAGCCTCACCGGTAGATGAGGGAGATTTATCTCATGACTACCTAGGTTTTATGCTATGTAGAAAATCTAGCCAATAGTTTAAATTTATCTTATTTAAATAATATCCACACATACAGTTCACTTAGACACCTCACAAAGCCAACTAAACCTAAGACCTATTATTAGTAAGTTTCCATAACTAAGTCTTACCCGAACCCTAAAAATCAATGCCTACATTCTCTCTAGCCACATTCCCGCATGCTCACAAGAATCTCCCAGTCTAATCCACAAGTTAATGACGTGAGATCCAAGGAAATCAAGAGGATCTCCCTAGTTTAGTAAACCTAGGAAATCCCACCTTGATTGACGCCGGTTACCCCTAACCATCACCGGTTAAGCCGAAACCATCGTTGGTTACCCTTTTAACCCCAAAACAACCTTATTCTCAAGGTTGGAAGTTGGAAGAAAAGAGGTTGGTGAGCATTATCACATCTTAGAGAGATAATACATCTTCAGAGAGTGAATTCCAGTGAGACAAGTATGCAAGGAAGGAGATCAAACATCTTTTCCTGTACAGCCATCCCAGCCAAGATCTGATCTAACCAAGCAAAGAGGAGCACACATGCAGCCCATGTAGAAGCTTTCCTTCAGTTGGTGATCACTTGTAGCCTTCAAACCTCTCATCAGCACCTCCATCCCTCATTCACAAGCATCCAGGACTAGAATCCAAGTAAGTAAAATGTTATACTTCTCTGGTTCATTTCATTTCATCATTATATTATCAAATATTGTTTACCTAGCCACCCATTGACCTCCTCCAACATTTCCACCTCCATATACCCATTAAAGCCTCACCGAAGCCTACCCCAGTCACCCAATACCTCATCTTGACCAACCAAAGTCCTTTGTGTAATCACAAAGGAGACCTAAATCTTGTTCTATGACATTTCCAATTTCACGGTGGATCGGCACCGATCACACACACGACCGCCGTTGGTTACCCCTGACCGACATTGGTCTTTGTATTTTCCCACACATCCTAGAACAGAGACCTACCCACCTAATTTCACCTCACCCTCATTCACCTGTGATCTACCCGAGACCTCTGTAAAACCTACAAAGACCCATAACCAATCATTTGACCTTCGGATTCTATTCTAGCTTAGCATGTTAGATTAGATCTATTTCTTATTGTGTTTTAATTAAGATACCTAAATCATTTCAAATTAAAATAGGATTGACTTTGTTTACAACATTAAATTGTTTAAAACAGTGGACTGACATCCATCTAGGAAGTATCACACTTCCCTGGTCTAGCATATGCTAGGAGTTCACCGCCCATATTGTTTAATTCCTTTGGTGGTCTTGCTTTGCATTACGAGATAGTTCCTTCTAGCAAAAAATGAAGCTCTCATGATTAGTTGTGGATTGAGAATTCATACACTTACAACAACCCATCAACCAGCATTTGAATAGGTATTCCTCCTACGTCTGTTACCCTATCTGTTTCGTCAACACTTCAAAGAAACAATCTAAGAAAATGGTGAAACATGTGGTTCTAGGAGTTGTGGGGGTAAAGGTTTAGGTTGTTGAGTAGGCAGTGAGGGAAGAGCTGTGGGAATGGGTGTTGGTGAAATAGGGTCCTCATCAAGAAGGTCATCATCGTCAAAGTTTTCTTCTGGGAGGACACAACTGGAAAAGAACAATTTTTAAAGCTTTACAATTCTCTACATCGTGTCCTGGAACATGATGGTAGGCACAAATTTTGGTGTCGTCAAACCCCTTTGGTTTGGGTTTGAGAGGGTCATAAGGTCTGAGAGGCGGTAATGTGATGATAGAAGTTTCAAGGAGGTTGGTTAAAATTTTAGCATAGGACCCCGCTAGTGGATCGCAATGGGAAGTGAAGGTGGGTTTGGGTATAGGCACAAAGGACTGTAGAGGAATGGTCTTTGCACGAGGGGGAGTAGGTCAAGCTACAATTTTAGGTGTTGGTGTGCTCTTAGGCATTGGTCATGTTTTTTTGGGTAGGGGTATGGTAGATAAATTGGTAGGAGAGTGTATGGTTGTTTTGACTACCTTATTGGAGGGTAGCAGATTTTTGTCTTTAGGTTGCACCTTCTTGGGTAAAGGTGATATGGGCACATGAGACCTAGAGGGAAAGGTGGATGGTGGAAGAGGGCGTGTTACCCATGGGGATAACAGAGGTGCTATGAAGGTAGATGGTGTAGGTTGTGTCGGAGGTGTGAGGGAAAGAGACTGAAGTGTCATGGGTAATGAAGGGGTGATCGATGGTATTAGAGGTATGGGTGGTAAAGATGTTGCAGATGTGGGTGGAAGTCATGTAAGGCGCTTGGGTATGTTTGAGGTTTGTAATGGTGGAATGGGCTGCTATGTTTTTAGTTTAATGATGGGTGGAGGTTTCTTAACTGTGTTAGAAGGGCGAGGTCCTAAGACAGACGAAAAGGGTGAAGGTGATGAGGGTGTGATCGGTTAGGTTGGAGTATGAGATTTATGGGGTTGGTTCTTCTATTTGGGTGTCGGAGTAGGTTTGGTGTTGAATTTGGAGGATGTAGCTAAATCTACTTTGATAGGTGGATGAGTAAGGTTGGTGGTTGGGGTGACCCCTAAGGTAGTAATAGGTTTAGTCGAGGAAGATGATGTAGGTGTGGGTTTGGATTTATATGTATGTTGGGTTATGGGTAAGGGTGTGTGTTGAGTTAGGATTGGTGTCGTAGAAGAATTTGTGATAGAGGGGGTTGTGTTTGGTTCAATTAGCCGAAATATCTTTGGGTAGATAGTGGAAGTGTCAGCAAGTGACATCTACATTTACGTTGAGACAGGAAGTAGAAGGCGCCCCAAAGTAAGGCTCTATCCACATAATCTAAGTGATTGGCTAAGTGCGAGAATGGCACGTCTGTAGGCGAGGTTGATGAGGACTTAACAGAAATTCCCGTAAAATTTTTCTTAGAGATGGGGAATTTTATAGCTTCAGCTTATGTGGGTAAGAGAGCCGAAAGTAAGTCTAAAGGATCTTGGGTAGCTAATGGGGAGTGGTCACCTAATGGTAAAGGCACTTCTATTGGATCTTTGATGGGTGGAGGGGATGATGGATGCTCCTATGTAGGTGGGGAGATGATGGGTGCTCCTCTGTGGGTGGAGGAGATGACGGGTGCTCCTCTATAGGTGGGGGAGAAGATGGGTGCTCCTCTGTGGGTGGAGGAGATAAACAAGTATCCTTCATGGATTGAAGAAGTATTGTGGGTGATGGTTCCCTAGGTGGGAAAGCCAAAGGTGAAATAGTTTTGATATTAATGAGAAGGCTCCTCCACGGGTGAGGAAGGAGGTGAAAGGTGTTCCTCTATGGGTGGAGGAATAGGTGAGGTGGATTCAAGTGCAGGTGGAAGACTTCAGGCTAGGATTTCCTCAATGGAAGGAATATGAGGTAATTGGGCAGCATCAGGTGTATCACTAAAAATAGCATGGACCTCATGGGTATGGCTATCATGAGTCAAGGTTTCTCAGGTTTGATCAGAAGAAGGGGCATGATTAGAAAAAGGTTTCTTGAAGATATGTAGGTTTTGATTGGCAAGTGTGTTAGGATTATCCAAGGTTAGCTCGCCTTTCTTGAGCATTTCTTGGAAATTTTTTTGAAAGTGATGCAATTACCATCGCTATGACCCTTTACTCGATGATAATTACAGAAATTGTGCTCTTTATACCAAGTGGGTGTGGGGCGAGCAAGGTCAAAACCAGTGTGTGGTTTCACGGGAGGAAGGGTGATGGCCCTAGCTTTGATGAACTTATCTAAGACAGAAGAATAAGGTTCCCCAATTGGGGTATATTTCCATTGTTCCGTCTGAATTGAAAATTCTGAACGGGTGAGAGATTAGATGAGGGGCTATCCTAATTTGATGGGTGAGCTGGGCCAGCTTTGAGTACCACTGTGTTAGTGGTCCCTTGGAATTTGAATAATTGTTTTTGGTTTTGAAGAAGAAGAGGTATCATTTGACTTGAAGGCCAAGTTATTATTGCATAATTGAATTTTATTCTCTTCAATGGCTCGAATCTCAAGCTTTCGTGCCATGGTGAATGCTTCATCAAAGGCTTGGAAGGTTTGGACCTGCAGAGTCGGTGAGATATGCCTAGCACAAGCCCACGTGAAGAGTTTGATGAGTTTGGTTTGTAGTAGTTGGAATGTGAGTTGATTGATCAGGCTATGCCAACGAACAAAAAAATATGATAGATTCATCATCATACTAATGCGTAGAGTATAGGTCAGTCATGGTAACCTTCTTAACGATATTAATGGAGAAGTGATCCAAGAAGGCTTGGGATACCTAATTAAAGGATAATATAGAGTGTCTAGGTAACCCACTATACCAATCTAACGCTGTGGTCGAGTCAGAGACATGGGAAAGGTCCTCAAGAGCAAAGCATCATCATGGGTGATTAGATAACACCCATGTTTGAAACACTAAAAATGTTGTAGCGGGTCTTCTTTGCTATTGAAATGGTTGAACTTAGGCATTTCCCAATGCAAGCGATATGGGCGGATAGGAATGGATGGGTGTATAGGCTCATTACAAATCTCATCATAAGTGAGAGTGTTGCGGGAGCTAGAAACTAATGCCTCCAATGTATACATCTTGTCCATCATTAAATTGATTAGGTCGTTAGTAGGTTGTGATGGATGGGTGACTCTGTAGCGTAAGAGGGTTGGTGTTGGGAATATAATGGGGGTTGCATTCAAGATATGGTGCTGCCATATAGGTAGATTGAGAAGAAGGAAGTGAAATAGGGGGTACATACCCAGAGTGAATAATAGATGAAATAGGAGGCTACTGATAGTACGTATATGGAGGTGGAAGGGTCGTGGTGACCCTAGTGGCAATGGGGGCTAAAGATTATAGAATAGAAAGGATGACATTTTGAAAAGGGGTAAGTGTCACCAACACCGGGGGTGGTTGTGTAGCTATGGGTATATGCGAGACAATAGGTGTGGATAAGGTTGTGTTCTGGGTGGTTGGTGAAGGTATAGTGGATGTGGCGGGTGCAATGAGATGTATTAGATGTGACAGTAATAAGTGGGTATAAGGCCTAGCTATGAAACGACTCGGGGGTAAGGTAAATGGGGGAAGCAAAGAGCTAGATGGGGTTAACGCAGGGGTGGGGATGAAATTCGGGGGATAGATATAGGCATGCCATATATCAACTGACCCAAAGCATCTGGAGTGGATGAGTGGCAAAGGTAAAACTGCAAGGCGACAGGATTTTGGTCAAGGAGTCATGTGAACTCCTCATCTCCGGTAGTGATGGAGATAGGTTGAATAGGGTCCAAGGCTGGTGATAAAATGGAAGGTGGTGAAGGACTAGGTGGGAGTGGTTGACAACTGGAATGGAATACGAGGGTGCTTGCTTGTCGATGCATCAGTACCATGTGAACAGGTACTAACGTGGTAAGACTGCTTTATGAAAATGACATAGAAATGTAGCAGAGATAGGATAAATAGGCGGTGGTAGATGAATTGGGGTTAAAATGCTAGCTGGAATATTACATAGGCTAACTGATGCCGGTTAGGTCAAACAGATGCCGGTCATAGGTAACCACCACTTTGCCAGTCCTTTGTAGAAAGTGGATAGTTGACCAAAGACAAGGTATAAGGCCAAATTTACCAGGTATGCAAAAGGCTGATGGGACTTACCAGATTAATGGATATGATAAGAGTGACAGAGACTCTGAACAACTAAAGAAGGTGAATAGGTGTCCTTTTGGGTAGTTTAACAAAAAGAACAATGAACTGACACCATTTGTGTGTAACTGATGACAATCAGAGGGTAACCGACGATGGTCACTGGACCGACACCGGTTACTGTGAAATTAAAACAATGATGAAGAAAAATGTGGTTGTGAGTTAAAATTAATGTGGAATCAAACCTTGAATCCTGAGAATGATGAGAATATGATCCAGGCACACTCAGATGAAGTTGTAATACACCAACTATGGTGAGGAGCATGCAAGGAGAAATAAGAAAAATGAATAGCATGACCTCTCACCTCAAAATGCAAGCCAAGCGAAACACTAATAAAAATACGATCCTAAGAGTGCCTTTTCTATTATGTTTGTTTAGCTTATGCTATTTAAATATTGACTCATGAACCTGTAGAATAGAGTTTTTGGTGAAGATGGCTTCTACAAAGGAGATCTACAAGGAGAGGTTTTAGGTATGTTATGAAAGGGGCGGGCCATCCTCCTCGATGGGGTACTTGGATAGAGATAACCAAAGTGGGGTGCCCACTTTGTGCCATGATCGTGTGATCACCTACAACTTCTTCCTAGTGAGATGTTGTTTAATAATGTGTATATATTTTAAATTTTTGATGTTTGGGTAAGACTCAAAGAGAGAGAAAAAGAAAGGAAGTTCTTTTCTACGATTCGTTTGTTAACCATCAGCTGGGAATGACTTCTAGCGTATAGGTTGCCCTGTATTAATGTGAGCTAATGCAGAAAAGTAAAATAAAATGAAATAATTTTTAAACCCAAATCAAAATGTAGAATTCGATGCCACAAATAGATGAATAAGGGAAGGGATGCTCTTTCACTAATGTGATACTAATGAAAGGGAAGAAATTTTCATTTTAAGCACCAAATTAAGATTGCTTTTAGACAATAGAAGAGAAGAAGGTTCCAGGGGAGAAATTTTAATGTAAGGAATTTTTAGAAAAGAAAAAAACATACAAAGTTTTCACCTAGGAATGAAAGAATGCAAAGAATCCCAAATGGGTCCCACCAGGTGTGCCAAAATGTTTCACCTAATTCTAGAGCATTTCTTCAAATGTTGATGAAACATATAAGGGTAATGGGCTAGGAGGAATACCTATTGGGATGTTGGTTGTAGGTTGTTGCATGCGTATGACTTCTGAATCCACAGTTGATCATGGGAGCTTCCTTTTTACTTGGAGGAACTACCTGAAATGGAACACAAGACCACTAAATAAAAGTTAAACAATATATGTATTGGACTGCCTAGCGTGTACTAGATCCAGGAAGTGTGATACTTCCTAGACGACTATTAATCCACTGTTTAAAACAACTTAATGCTGATAATAAAGGAAATCCTACTGTATTTGAAATGATTTGGGTATCTCATTCATCTACAATAAGCAAATTCATTCACAACAAGCTAGGATATGACTGAATCTGAAGGTCAAGGTCACTGTCAAGGTATTGGTATTGGTCATGATAAGGTTCTGGGCTGGTTTAGGTATTTGGTGGAAGTTTTAGGCTCTGTTCTTGGTTTCTGGTAAAAGACACAGAAACTAGTGTCGGTTTGGTATGATTGGTGTCGGTTTAGGCTAATCGGCGACGGTTGTGGGTAACCGGCATTGGTATGGTCGGGGTACAGAAAACTCAATAAAACTTGGCAAGGTGATAGATTTGGGGCTAGATGAGAAGGAAGGGCAATGACAAGGTTTATGTGGATCCTGGTTATGCACAAGAATGATTAAGATGCAAGTATGTTCAATGTAAGGGTATGGATAAAAATATGGTCAAGTTTGCATGGAGGTAAATGATGAGGAATGGAAATGAGAGAAAAAGCTAATAACAGATGTAAAAGGATCTACCAAATGATGAATGGATAAGTGCTGGTTAACAAAACTTACTGTTTATACGACCTTGATGTTTGGTTGGTAATGGTGGGTGATCAAATAGAATGAACTTGATGTAGTGATGGCGCTTCCCCAGATGCTCCCATGAAGGCAGATGGCTATGTGATTGTTTTCGGTGCTAGCTAGAGATGCTCTGATGTATGCACTAACACTGGTTCTGCTTGCATGCAACTTTGGTCTCGTCACTTGTTCTCAAAAGATGTGATTATCTCTCTGAAATGTGCCAACCTCGAAATAAGGTTGTTTTGGGAGTTAAATGGTAACCGACGGTGGTTCCATCTTAACCGGTGATAGTTTAGGGTAACCGGCGTTGGTTAGGGAAATATTTCTTAGGTTTACTAAACTAGGTAGATCCCCTTGATTTTCTAGGATCTCATTTTGTTTACTCTATGGATTAGCATGGAAGCTTCCTTCTAACATGTAGGAATGTGGTTAGATGGAATGTAGGCATTGATTTTTGGGTTTGGGTAGGTCTTAGTTAGTTATACTAAGAAACTTAGGGTAAGAATAGGTCTTAGGGTGAGGTGGATATGTGGGCATTATCCCAATTAGGATACTTAAATAATAAATATGGTGAGGATAATGAGTTAATTTAATTTAATTAAATTAATATTATAGTGGGGTGAAGGGGACCATGGCTAGGTGGATGTGTTCAAGGTATTTATTTATCGAGGGACCAAGGGGAGTGTGACCCAATTTTGGTGTCTATATGAAGATTTATTTTATTCACAATGACCTTGAGGAGGATATATATGGAGCAAGAACTATGGTTTGTGCATGATTATTCCCTTGTATTCATACTTCATAAATCTATCAATTTCCCTAAGAAATCCCCAAGGGCTTGGTATTCCAAGATGGATTCCTTCCTTCTCACATCAGGGTTCACTAGATGCCTTTATGATCCAAATGTCTAAATTTTGTAGAAGGATGATTCACTTTTACTATTGGTTTTATAATTTGAATACCTATTGATCACAAGGATTTATTCATCCTCCATTTCAATGGTAAAAGTATCTCTACATGACATAATTTGTATGAATCACTTGGGTTTTTTGAACTACTTTCTTGGGATTGAGATTTCAAAGTCTAACTAAAGGATCACCATTACATAATCCAAGTATGAACTCAATTTTATCTCACAATTTTGCATGTCTGATTGTAAGCTATCTCTAAATCCCTTTCTTTCTAGAGTCAAACTTGAGCCTAATTTTTCTTCTCCATTGATTGATGTTACCTTGTATCGATAGCTTGTTGGAAGACTCATATGTTTGACTCACACTAGACCTGAAATTTCATATATAATGGGTATGGTATCTAAGTTCATGTAGGATCCTCATTATCTACACTGTAAATAATCCAAGAAGATTATCCACTACACTCAGGGTACTCATAATTTTCAGATTCACTATGCAGAATGAAGTGATGTTGACATGGATGGGTACATAGATTTAGAATCTGTTGACAATTTTGAGCATCACAAATCCACTTCCAGATGCAATTTATATCCTGGTTAAAGTATAATTTGTTGGTCTACTAATATGCATAATGGTATTGTTATATCATCCATTGGGGTTGAGTATAAAAAAGTTATTAATGTTACCACTAAGACTATTTAGATTTAAAATATTATCATCAAGTTTTGTATGCAGTTTAGGTGACCTAGACTCATATTCTACAAAAACTAGAGCACCATTCAGATGTGTAGGAATTTATTATAGAATCATATGAAAAAACACATTGATATTCATATGTACTTCATTATGAGTTCATTCATGGACTATTCATTTCTCTAAATGTTTTGCATACTATGAAGTAGATTGTTGATATCTTCGCCAAACCCTTCATTGAGAGTAAGTATATTCATCTACAGTCATGTATTCTTATTCTCTTTCTATCTCTTTGGGGAGATTATTTTGTCACTTTTTAGGGGGATTTTTTCTTATAAAAGTTTTTTTCTTTTCTCTACTTGATGAAATATTTTCTTGTACTTGGTTACCTCATCATGCCTTCTTGTCAAGACCCAATTATTCTACCAACCTAAGCTATTCTGAAGAGGTGATATAATTAGGTTTTTAATTCCATTACACGGTGTTTCCTACACATGTATTTAGTATGCTTAGGTATTAATGGGATATATGTTAGTTACATTTCTCCACCTTTTTATATGTTGTTTACACCTCTCCACTCCCTATGTATGTACCTCTTGTTAATCTATTTCATATGCATTCAATATACAAGCTATCTTTTGGCCCATGGTTAGTTCCTATCTCTCACAACATTACACTCTTTGTGCTCTCATATTTTATCAATGTTAGATCTTGGGCCACGGTCTCATAATTCTAGAAACTAATTGACTAAGAATATTTATGGTGACCTTATGAACATATAGGACAGATGTGATGGTGTAGTCATGATTTTTGAGTGGCAATTTGATATTACCAATTCCTCGGACTCAATAAGAAGTTTTTTTTCCAATGAAACATAATTATTGGTGTGTGGAGGATTTAGGAGAACCAATCCTTAGTCATGTGTTAGTTAGATCCCAATTCAACATACTAAATAGATTTATAAGAGGATTATTCTTCCTTGGATTATGAATTATATATGATATCTTTATTTGGGGTATCTTCCTCTTAATCGATAAATTTTTAGGGTATTTCTTTTAATCATTTCATTTTACATTATTATATCCCTTGGAATTATACTATTTATTTTATGACTACTATTGATTGAAATTATTACTTGAAGAACCCTTGGTCAGGCCATTATATAAACAATATTTGATAGCACACCCTTTTCCAAAAAATACAGTGTTTTTTATTTGATGACCATTGTGAATTTTGTTGAATCCCTTTCTTCTTAAAGAACTTATTATTTTTTCCTTTGTGATTGGAAGAAAGTGGATGGTATTCATCTTTTACATGATTGTGCATAGATACTTCTTGTTACACCATGTTTACCAATTTATCAAAGGCAATAATTTTTCCATGAGATTTATTATGGTCACAAACACTTGATATGATGGCAGAAGTCCTATGAAGACAATGGGCATGATAGATTTATCTATCATGAATTCACCCAATGTTTGGAGTGAGGCCCTCGAGTTTATAACATGCCTTAAAAAGTATGAAACTATCTCATTTTAATTGAATTTGATATTTTTTAGTTGAATTTGGAGATGTAGGATTCTATTGTATTTATGTGCCCTCATATAATATTTTAAGTAAGTCCTGAGCTACTTTGGGTAACTCTCCATCCCATATTTGGGGATATACATTATTCATTACTCCAAACATGATGATTATATTTAATTTTTGGTTTTCTCTATAATACTTTCACTACAAGTCAACATTAGTGTCGTGTCAAGTAAGAGAGCTATAAAAACTTTCCAAATATCCTCATACTCCAAATAAGTTTTGATTTTTAGTTTTCCATGCCACATAGTTGTATCCATCTAGGTGCTTTGAATCTATAAGGAATATTTTGTACCATTTTTAATATTATGCATAAACTATGGGAGATGAATTTTTTCTTATTTCTCCAAATGGTCCCATATCTATATATTCTAATTCTGATATACCAAACCTATAGATATATGTATCACTTTGAAATACCTATCAATAAATGGAATAAAATCATGTTCTACGTGCTCATAAGTAAGTGAGAGATATATTCATGCACATGAGAGAAAATGTGTATGAGGTACTTAGATGGTACATGAGAGAAATGTTTTTTTATCAATATCACCTTATTTTTTGTTGAAACCATACATCATAGCTTACATATAACGATTATGGTAAATGGGAAACAAAAGGAGGGTTCAATGACCTATAAATGTGACCATATTTATCCCACATGATTTATTGGGATTATCCATAAATGTCACTTTTGTATAGATATATTATGTGTTAGATATAATAGTTCAAACAAATTGGATTTACCTGTAAGCATAAACCGTAGTTACCATCAATATCGAAACCTATGTTATATCTAGGATTAACACTTTCACATTTCATGGATTAGATGAGAATATTTTTTGGGAAAAATTATCAATAAATATTGGCTCAATTATAGATTTCTTTTGAATTCATTGTCTCATAAATGACTCAATTAAAAATGAAGACTAGTCTCCTGGATATGAAACTACAACACTCTTGAATTGATCACAATTATTCATTACCTAATAGATAAATAAAAGATAAATTAAAAACCTAAAAACTAAGTAAATAAAGGGACCATAAGTTTGACCAAAATGGTAGGCCAAATTCTGAAAAATACAAGATGTATAAGATAAAATATAATTGATGAATCCAACACTTCATCTATTTATAAAATTGGTGAGAAATCTCCAAACTTGATGAGGGGAAATACAGGGGAATTGATTTGTGGAGAACCAAATTGAAAGTTATAATAAGAATGGCATGAATTACTCAACAATCTGACCAAAAATTAAGTAAGAATTGACACTCCAAATGTAAGAATATAAAATGGTCCCAATTCACCTCAATTATAATCAAATAACACATGAGAGCCCCTACTAGTGCAAAAGTGATAAATATAGATCATAGGAATGATAGATGGAAAAAATAGGAGTCACAACTCTATCATGAACTACTTACAAACTAGACAACAATTTTCTCCAAAATCGATATAGAAAATATATCTCTTTGAATAATATCTCCAACACCACAAACCATTCTACAAATGGAGCTCTTTATCAAACATTATGAGAAAAAAAATTCTATTCGCTACTTCTAAATTACAATTATGTAGGAAAAAAAACTCAACTATAGTCACGATTGTATTTTTCTCATTGGTTCATGTGTCACATTTTTACTAGGCAATGTGGTATGTTGTTTTTGGCTATAATTTCTAGGATTTTTCTCAATCCTCTACCATCCTTCAGTATTTTCTCCTACTTGATCTTTATATAACACTCATGTATCAAAACCTCATTTTTCACAACTAACACATGATTGGGTCATGTGGCCCAATCATGTACCCCCATTTCTTGATCCTCTATCATTTGAGCCCCCACAATTATTCATTACCCAACACCTAAAAAAGAGATACATTTAAACACCTACAACCCAAGCAACTAAAGGGAACATAAGTTTGACAAAAATAATAGGCCCAATTGATAAAACTAAAAAATGTTTAAGATGAAAGATAATTGATGAAGACAACACTTCATCTATTTATACAATTGGTGAAAATTTTCCAATATTGGAGGGGAGAAAATAAAGGGTATTTTATTTGAGGAGAACCAAATAGAAATTTGGAAGAAGCATGAAACAAATTGCTCAACAATCCCACCAGAGATCAAGTGACAATTTCCACTCCAAATATAAATGTAGAGTATAAAATGATCATATTTCACCTCAATAATAATAAAAGAACAAGTGAGGGTCCCCGCAAGTGAAAAAGTGATAAATATGGATCATATGAATGATAGAAAGAAAAAAGGTGTCACAACTATGTCATGAACTACTTAAAAACTAGACACCAATTTTATCCCAAATTGATAAATAAACTACATCCCTCTTAATATTCTTTCCAATACCACTAATCGTTCTCAAAATGGATCTCTCTATCAAATGTTATGACCAAAAAACCAAATCTATAATCGATTCTTCTCCATTACAATTATGAAAAAAAATCTCAAGTATAGTTACGATTTTTATTTTTCTCATTGATCCAGGTGTCACATTTTGATTGAGCCATGTGGCACGTTGTGTTTTTCTACAAGTTCTAGGCTCTGTCTTGATCCTCTACCATCCTTCAATATTTTCTCATACCTAAGATTTATATATTGTGTCATGTGTTAGGACACCATTGGTTTCAGAAAAAAACATGATTGGGTCATGTGGCCTAGTCACGCGCCCCCTTTTCTTGATCCTATTTGATATGATCCCCCACAATTAATCATTACCAAAACCTAAAGAAGAGATAAATTAAACACTTACAAGCTAAGTAAATAAAGGGACCATAAGTTTGACCAAAATGGTAGGCCCAATTAATATAATTATAAGATGTCTAAGATGAAAGATAATTGATAAATCCAATACTTCATCTATTTATACAATTGGTGATAGATTTCCATAATTGGAGGGGAGAAAATATAGGGCATAATATTTGAGGAAAACCAAACAAAAATTTGGAAGAAGCATGACACAAAATACTTAATAATCCCATCGGAGATCAAGTGAAAATTGACACTCCAAATGTAAAATGTAAAATATCAAAGGGTCCTAATTCACCTCAATAATAATCAAAGAACACATGAGGTCCCCTACAAGTGAAAATGTGAGAAATATGGATTAGAGGAATGATAGATAGAAAAAATAGGTGTAAATTTTTTTCATGAACTACTTACAAACTAGACACCAATTATCTCCCAAATTTATACATAAAATATAGCCCTACGAATAATATTTCAAATTCCACCAACCATTCTCAAAATGGAGCTCTCTATCAAACGTTATGAGAACAATACAAAGCTTTATTCATTGCTTATCCATTACAATTATGCAAAAACAAATCTCAACTATAGTCACCATTGTATGTTTCTCATTGGTTTATGTGTCACATTTTGACTAGACCATGTGGCACATTATGTTTGGATACAAGATGTAGGCTTCGTCTCAATCCTCTAAAATCCTTCATTATTTTCTCTTACCCAAGCTTTATTTAATATATCATGTGTCAGGACCCCATTGGTTCACAAATAACATGTGATTGGGTCATGTGTCCCAGTCACATTACCCCATTTCTCGATCCTCTATGATCTTATCACCCACAAATATGCATTACTCAACACCTAAAGAAGAGATAAACTAAACGCCTACAAACTAAGAAATTAAAGGGACCATAAGTTTTACCAAAATGGTAAGCCCATTTCATGAAACTAAAAGATGTATAAGATGAAATATTATTGATGAATCCAACACTTCATCTATTTATACAATTGGTGAGAAATTTCCATAATTAGAGGGGAGAAATTATAGGGAATTTTATTTTAGGAGAACTAAATAGAAATTTGGAAGAAGAATGGCACAAATTACTCAACAATCCCACCAGGATCAAGTGACAATCGACACTACAAATGTAAAATGTGTAATATCAATTTCAAATGGTCCCAATTCACCTCAATAATAATAAAAGAACACGTGAGGGCTCCTATAATTTTAAAAGTGATAAATATTGATCAAAGGAATGATATATGTAAAAAACAGGTGTCACAACTCTAACATGAACTACTCGCAAACTATACACCAATTTTCTCCCAAATTGATATGCATAATATAGCCCTTTTGAATAATATTTCTAATGGTACCAACCATTCTCAAAATGGAGATATCTATCAAATATTATGAGAAAAAAAAGATATGTATTTTTTGCTTCTCCATTACACTTATGAAAAAAACAAAAAAACTCAAGTATACTCAACATTGTATTTTTCTCGTTGGTCCATGTGTAACAATTTGACTTAGCCATGTGACACATTATGTTTGGCTACAAGCTCTAGGATACTTCTCTATCCTCTACCATCCTTTGGTATTTTCTCATATGTAATATTTATATAATATGTCATGTGTCAGGACCCCATTGGTTCGAACCTAACATGTGATTAGGTCATGTGTCCCAGTCACACTCCCCCATTTCTTGATCCTCTCTGATATGATCCTAACTCAACCTTTTAACTAACTACCCATGATCTGATCACACAGCCTAATCATGTGCCTTCATTTCTCGGGCCTCATACATCCAAAATTGTGCCATGTATCTACCTCTAATTGGTTATGTTCTTCAATTCACCTAATTTTTCACTGCCTTAACTTGTTTCTATATGATTTCACTATGGTAGCATGCAATCGTGATTGATTCACTTGTCATCCTATGATTAGTTCACCATTGACCTATGATTGGAACATGTGACTCAATCATGTGTCTTCATTTCGCAGTCTCATTAATTTGTTTCTTAAATTGTTCTCTTCTCCCAATTCCTAATCACCTGGAATCACACCATGTGTCCTCTTTAAGACTCCTTCACTCAAGCTCATTCCTTATCCTTTTCCAACACTTCATAAAATAATGGCTAAGTCTCATGGAGACTTCTTGCTCTACTTAACCATTGAATTGTTTCTATATAAAAATGCTTAAGCCCTCCATTTTTTAATAAATGTGGAATTATTTTCTTGTATGGCCGATGGAATTGACCATGGTTGATCCCATTTTACAATCCACTTTCAATATCCAATAGGATCGACTATGGTTGATCCCATCTAGCTTGTTATCTCAATAATAACAGGCACCATAGATGACTCAAGTAAAGAAAATCAAAATTCCATTCCATTTACTAATCTTCAAGCTAACTACAAATATATTGGGATGTTTTGAACTCATTCACAACTAAAAAATTAACTCTAAGGCCTTAAAAAATGTAGTGGGACATTTTAAGGTGGATACATTGACTTTGAATATGGTAAATGTACCCCCTACAGGTATCCAGAGATCCAACCCTAAGTTGAATAATATTAGTTCCTCTAAAAAACTAAGAACCAAGGAAATCCAATACTCCAATGGTACCAACCCTTGAATACTTTGCCATTCTGATCAAAAAATACACAAGAACCTAGTTGTTTAGTTGTTCAAAATGAACTTATCCAAAAGAAAAATAGTATTTTAAAAATGTAAAAATAAAACAAAATTCCAATTTCATTCAATAGAGTCTTCACATGAATGGAGAAGTAAGATCCCTTCTATCTCAACGTGAGGTAGCTTCCTAGAAAAATATAACAAAAGAATATCATAATAATGATCCAAAATAGGGAACACAATAAATCACTAAGTTGAGAATCCCTAAATGTGAAATATGAATATTGATTAAAATAGGGAACTTGATGGGAATGAAATTTATTTAACTAATGCTCAATCTATGAACCAATGTGAAACTCGAAGGAAAAATCAATATCAATGTGTAAACTTGAAGGACCAATGCACGAATCAATAATAGATTTAGAGCTCATAAAACCAGGTACAAAATTAATTAAGGAAGTGAGAATAGTGGGTTTGTAAATCACAAACTTTTGAACATCAAACCACCCACAATTCCAATCAATACCTAAATCAATTTCATGAATAAACTCAAACCTTTCCAAGAAACCAATCTCTAACTTCTTGTCTATATTTTCTTCTTGTTTCTCTAAAAGATATTCTTATAAAAATAAAAATGCATAGCACAAGGTTAGGGATGAAAGCGTCACCATGTAGATTTTAGTTTTATCACAAGGGAAAAACTCAATATTGTGCAAATTAATTCCAATATCATACGACACTTGTATTTGAATTTTCCACATTAAAGATCACTTAGTAAAAAATTAAAATGAGTCATATTCTTAATTTGAAACACAATCATTACACAACCCATCGTCATAATACTACTGCAACATATCACACATTATATCATCCAAAAAACTTTTTTTACCAACTATAGAAACAAACTAAGTTTAGGAAAATGAAAGAACCCATACTCAAGTTGAAATAGAGAATCAAAAATATGAAGGTGTATGTGATAATCTAGCAAAAGAAAGGAAATTTATTCATCATCACAGCAATGAAAAATATACTCAACTTGATTTAAAATAGTAGAAGGATAGGGAGGGTGGGAACATTCATCAATTGGAGGATAAAATTCCTCAAAAATTAAAGTATGCACAACCTCTTCACCCTTTATCTTTCAAAGTTCATTAATCTTATCACACCTTATCCAATAATTTCTTAAGCATGCAAATTTAATTCTTCTACTTTGATGACAAGGTTATAATTCTGATAAATTATCATCTCATTTGAATTTTCCTCACATTCTTCATCTATAACCACAAGGATATCTCCTTATCAAATGTATCAGTGGGAGTTGAACCAGTATCATCATCTACATGCAAATAATCAAAAACCGAAAACCTTGTAACTTCATCCTTATAATCATAGCTAGTGAAGAACTAAAATAAGCAATTGAACACATCACTTCACAAAATTTTTGGATGTTGAGATGTTGATAAAAGGCACATATCGTCCAATGCTTTTGCAACCAATAATCAACAAACTGAATTTCTTATTTTTTAACACAAGTGATGCTCTAAAAAACAATCCCATTATTATCATTAGTCACAATAGATTCATTGGGTACTAATTTTTTTTAAATAACATATGGAAATGATGCAAAGAGAAAATTAAAATATCATTCTTAGTACTAATTTCAAGAGAAATAAAACAAATCTCCTTTATAGACTCTCTACTTGAGGATCTTTCACTAAGCCTCTAAGGGCTAAAACTTGTCTAGTTTACTCAAATTATTCTCTTGTTGCACTATAATACCTTGAATGGATTTAGAATGGTAAGATATTTATCTTAATACTCTTCAAATCACCTATCCAATCATGGAATAACTCATTTATCCCTCAAATCAGCCTTGTACTCCATTGCCCTTATTTGACCTTACTTAGGTTCACTAGTTTTCTTTCTCCAGCTCTCTTATGACCTCTTCAAGGCTTCTTGACATTTTTCCTTGCTTCACACACTTGAATCATTGTTAGATTCAATGTAAAAATGCACTCAAGGACCTCAGAACCTCCCCTTACTCCTACTTTGTAACACTATCCTATAAAGCTCTCAAGACAATACTTCTTGCTCTAACCTTGATTTCACACTTCCCAAGGCACCCATATGGTTTTAAAAAATCATTATTTGTCTATTAAATACCTATACATGTGTCTAAAATTTCATGCTTCAATTCTTTTCCCAACTCCCTATACTTGCCTTTTTGCAATTTCAAGCTTAAACCCTCAACTAGGTCCTCCAAAACACATTGTCCTATTTATCTTGGTTTTTGTGTAGTTTCAAGGAAAGAGTAATAGTGTTTTAAACATCCTTTAATTCCTTTTTCATTTCATATAAGTTTCATCTTTAGTCTCTTAGTGCATCTCCTACTTCCTTTATAATTTTGCCTCTCAAATCAGGCTAGGGAATGTGTATTGCTACCTCTCCTCGAACTATCATGAAAATACATGGTTTGCACCACTAGTTTCTATATTTTATATCATAACCTCCTTATATGGAGGTTTTTATGATATTTTTAATATTTTATGGTGTTTTGAAATGATCTAGTGTCTCAAAACTCATGCCCTAGCTGTGACACTTGCAAGTTTGCACAAAGAACCAAAGAAGTGGTATTATTGCTCTAGCTCTTCCAAAACTTTGAACCAAGGCTTAAAATTATAAATGTGGGACTATTTCCAGGATGTGCACGTGTTTAGTTTACTAGTGTCTTGGGGGAGAGAGTGTAAATGCTCCTTTCAAGAGGTAATGGACTGATACAACGTGGCAAGACTAGGGGTATAGACCTTCAATGACAACTTAAAGGTTTCAAAACTTATTCAAAGGAAATATGGGGTTCCTCCACCCCTTTCATGTATCTAACACAACTCCCCAATGGTTTCTCTCTTACTTTCTCTTCACATAACTAAAACTCATCTTTCTCACCTCTAACGCATTATTACAACAAAGGTTGGTCATTCAAAGCTTGTTACAAACAATTTGGTTTATAGAGTATACAAGGAACCTTTCTTATCTCACACACAATTTTTTTATGCCCCTCATCATCTCAGTAACCTTCAACATAAACTAAGATCTCAATTCTTGTATCATGCTACCAAAACACATGTTTAAGTCAACCATTAAAACAAGGGTTAGAACTTACATATTCACTGGAAATACACACATCACAAGGATTCAAGAACATTCCCATGTGTTGTTTACATGTTTATGAAGGAGAGAAGGCACCACTCACCAAAAATAAAACTCATAAATGCTTCATGAAATAAAATACATACCCACAACAAGCTTCACATTCATCCTTTTCACAGTTTACATACAAAAATCATGTTTTTTCCTACTCCTTCCTCTTAGCACGAGGAATGGAATCTAAATTACTAACCTTTTTCTATATTCAATATTATCCAAGCTTTCATGTAACTTCCATTCTCCTTTTGACATCTTTCACATTATAACTTCCCTTAAAACTGACTAACTTAGTGACTTTTAAACTTCCACCACAATATGAAACTTGTAACTCCCTCACACATCATGACAAGCATCTTAATGATGCATCACACACGCAAATGACTCACACATGATAACATAACCCCTAGGACACTTAACACACCTAGAAACACTTGAATCACCTTTATACCTCATTACACACCTTACAAACATTACATTTATTTGAATATTCAAACGTCCCTTTTTGGAGGGAAAACACACAATTTGAATTTCTCAACTCCCCGATGACTTGCAATGACTCCTATGAACCTTCAACACCTCTAGAGCTCTTGCATAACACATAATGACATAAAGGAGCTGGAATTGACTCTTGACTTCCTCTCAAGGATGATCCTGCATCAGGAACCGAGGAAGCAACAAAATGCAAAGTATAAATATGTTATTCTTCGACATCACAAACTTGGAAAACTTCAATAAATCCATAAAATTTTCCAAGTATCCTACTATTACATGTCAATGCATCATCATATTCACTAAATTCTTCACAAAGTGAATCATTTTTCAAAGTAGGATTAATTGCATGATCATTCATTAAGGGAAAAAACCCACCATTTGTTTGAAACTCAACATAATTATTAACATAATAATACTCAAGCTTCAACACAAAAATACAATAGAATAATTGTGCCCCAAATTACCAATAATAGGATATGCATCAACAAAGTAATATTCATCATTATCACCAGGTTCATATCCCATAGCTATAGAATCTTGCACCAAAGTCTCCAAGGTTTCACTAAGTGTTTACAAAAGAAAAACCAATACTTTCTTCAAAATCATCCAACTCATATTCAAAATCAACATTATATAGATCAAAAGCTTGGGAAATGGTTTCAAACTTCAAATTCAAAGTGCAATCATGGGTAAAATTTAGTGGGTTTTCATCTCTTAAGTAATAATTAAAATTTTCACTGAATGCATACGTATAAACAATAACAACATATGTTTCACTGGGTTTAATGTGCTCCAGAATTTTACTCCATGCCTTTCCAAATATGATGTTGAAATTGTGAATGCTTTACCTTGATCCCTTTCCATATTATAAATTTAGTGCCTAAGAGAGGTAGAGTCAGTTTTATCACCCTATTGTTCAAAAAAGAGATGCTCAAATTTATCCCAAAAATAAATAATTTTGGTAGGAAGCTCATAATATCATTCACGGGAAACACCATTAATACTTAGGATAAAAAAATTAATAGTCACGCCTTCATTATCAATCTCATAATCATTAACCAAATTGATAAATAATTTTGAATGTTTCTCCCCTTTTCTCTACATCTACCATAAAACTTGGTCAACAATTCTCTAATCACTTTAGGGAAAAGAGCGTGAAAATCAGATAAAAACCCATATAAAAAATATTGAATTTATGAACAACAAAGGTAGGTTGAGGAACTTGCAAATTCTTAACATGAGAATAATATCTACCACTCTTGTAAGGATGATTCATAAATCCCATAATTTGATTAACATTTGAATGAGAATAATAGTTACTAGAAATTTCAATAGGATGAACAATGGATTCTATTTCCGCATTACCACAAATATGACATTCGCAACACTCATTTGTTGTGATCACAATTATGAAAACAAACTATTTGATCCACCATAGATCTCTATTAATATTCCATAAAGTGGAGTTTCTAGGAAAAATTAGGGAACGTTAATTAAAAACATTTTTCCAAAATTCAAAATGCAAAGCACCAACAATCAAAATCATGAAAGTAATTAAAAATATTGTAGAATAATGGTCTATAAATGAATAGGGATTTACCACTTCACAATGGAGACTAAAAATCAGAGAAACATTGTGAATCATAACCTCTAATTATAACACAAGATCTTATCTCTCTAAAATAAAACTCAGTGACTAAAACAAAGATAATATAGATCTAAACCAAAATAAAACCAGGAACCTTACCAAAATAAAATCTACACATCCCCAAAAATGATGTTAATTTGTTTGAAAATTTTGTGAGCCAAATGTGAATTAACTAGCTTGCAATGTAAAAATTAATGCAAATAGAACATGAACTAAAAAATAAAATCACAAATTTCTCAAAATGTAAATGAAGCACAAAGAACCTCGAAATGGACTGTAAAGGAGGGGAATAGAGTGAATAAACATGTGAACAATACTCCTTGACAATGGCACCAATTTATTAGAGCCCAAATTTGCACCCTATGGATTTAGCGAAGATAGATGAAAGTAAGTCAATTATAGCAAGTGGTTCTCTTCACAAATCAGGTCACACTTAAAACCAACTGATATGAGAAGGGGATTCACCTCTCTACTTCTTTTGGTTCTATAAGGGTAAGGGGAGAGACCTTGGAAACTCTAACACAAAATGAGGTCAAATGAACTCAAAGGATATGTCTACTCACACATTTGTAGGAAAATATACATATTAGAATTGCTTTAATGCAGAAATGTAAGGATATTCATAACTTGATGGCCTTCCAATAGAGATATTTAACAAAGGTTTAAGGTATAGAAAACCTAGAAAGTGTGAAACCAAATCTATCATCGAGGGGCCTCTAAAGGTATGCAAGATGAAACAAAGGTCTCAAAATGGGAAGTGTGGTGAGATTTGATAAAATAGGGTGTTGATCATTCCAACTTGAACATGTTCCTTGTCCACCGGGAAAATCTGTAAATATATGATGAAGGGGTCAAAATAACATAAGAGTGTAACCATTTTACACAATCAATACAACTCCCCACAATTAAGATAAATAACAAATACCATACACAACTTTAATTGTATATCATATTGTTGTAATTCAGAATCTAAAATATAGAAAACACAATGTTAACTAGCA
The DNA here is from genome assembly GCA_018340775.1 of Taxus wallichiana var. yunnanensis. NCBI lineage: Eukaryota > Viridiplantae > Streptophyta > Pinopsida > Cupressales > Taxaceae > Taxus > Taxus wallichiana. The sequence continues at coordinate 554,322,149 of CM031239.1, read as the reverse complement.
CAAATGAAACCAAAATCCACAAGGATTTATTAAATCGGTGTTTCAGTGACTACACATAATACCAAGACACCAAATTACCAAATGGAAATTCCCATAATCAAAGTGAATACACTTAATAATATAATGAGAGTTTCCTTATAAATCCACTATCTCATTTATGACTCAATTATACATACGTGCAAGCTACTCTCCTAGATATAAATCTACAATTCTCTAGAATTGATCAAAATTATTCATTACCCAACACTTAAAAAAGAGGTAAATTCAACACCTACAAAGTAAGCAACTAAAGGGACTAGAATTATGAACAAAATGGTAGGCCCAATTTGGAAAACTAGAAGATGGAAAAATTAGAAGATTATTGATGAATCCAACACTTCATCTATTTATATAATTAGTGAGAAATTTCTAGAATTATAGAGAATAAAAATTTAAGAAAGTTGATTTGAGTAGAACTAATAAAAGAGCTAGAAGAAACAGGTCACAGATTACTCAACAATCCCACTAGAGATCAAGTAACAATTGAAACTATAAATGTAAAATGTAGAATATCCAAGGGTCTCAATCCATCTCAATAAGAATCAAAGAACACTTAAAGGTCCTATTTATGTGCGAAGTAATAAATTTGGATCAAAGGAATGATAGATGGAAAAAAAGGTGTCACAACTCTTTGATGAACTACTTACAAACCAAACAACGATTTTTTCCCAAAATGATACTAAAATATAGTCATTCTGAATAATATTTCCAATGCCACCAACCATTCTCAAAATGGATCTCTCTATCAAAATTTATGAGCAACAAATTAGATCTTTATTCATAGCTTCTCCATTAAAATTGTGCAAAAAAATGTTTTTCTCAACTATAGTCACCTTTGTATCTTTCTCATTATGTCAAATATCACACTTTGACAAAGCCATGTGTAACATTGTGGTTATCTATGGGCTTTGGGATCCTTCTCCATTCTCTACCATCCTTCACTATATTCTCTTACCCGAGCTTCAAAGAATGTGCCTCATGTCAAGCTCCCATTAGTTCGTAACTAACATGTGATTGGGAAAATGGCCCAATCACATGTCCTCATTTCTCAAGCCTCTCTGATCTAATCCTAAATCAACATTTTAACCAACCACTTGTGATTGGGCCACATTACCTTCATTTCTCGGCCTTCAAGTATCTATAATTGCACCATGTTTCTACCTTTAATTTATTACAAGATTCAATTAAATTAGGATTTCACTCCCTTAACTTATTTTTCTCAAACTTCACTATGATACCAAACACCCATGATTGGTCCACATATCATCCCATGATTAGTTCATTTTTTACCCATGATTGGACCATATAGCCCAATCTTGTGCCTCTATTTCCAGGATCATTCACATGTTTCCTCAAATGTTCTATTATCTTGTTTCCTGATCACTTAAAATTGTGCCACATGTTCGTATCTGAGAGACTCCTTCACTTGAACTCATGCATTTTCATTTTCCAACACTTGGTCAAAATAATGGCTATGTCTTGTGGAGACTTCTTGTTCCACTTAACCAATGGAGTGCTTTTATATAAAAATTCTTAAGCGCGCATTTTATTAACAAATGTGGGATCATTTTCCTATATGGTTGATGTGATTGACAATGATTGATCATGTCTAGTAGTCCACTTTTAATGTCCTATGATAGTTTCCACTTGCAATGGATGATGGGATCAACTATGGTTAATCCCATCTGGCTTGTTCTCTCAATAAAACTAGGAACCATAAAAACCCTCAAGTAAATAAAATCATAATTCCATTCCACCTTGGTGCTGCGGGAAAAAAACAGAATTATTAGAAATCATATTGATAATCATGGTGCCTTGGGAGGAGGTGTAATTATCATAAATCAGCTTGGCAATCTTATAGTTGCTTATGTTGGCCCGATGGGAACTCAGACAAAACACTATGTGTAGGCTCTTACTACCTTATGGGGTCTAATAGAAGATAAAAAGCATAAGATCTCCAAGCTTATAGTTAAAGGTAACTCCCTTAATATCATTAATTATCTTAATGATAGTGACCCCCTAGTTGGACTATAAAGGACTTCATCCATGAGGCCAAAAATATATGTAATGATTTTGATAGTGTTAGAATCTGCCATACATATAGAGAGTGAAATAAGGAAGTGGAATCTTTTGCCAACATTGGTGTGATTAGAAATCATTATAATTATTAGGTTATGATGAAATCTAACATACTTCAAATGAGATAATTTTCAAGGATGCCTTGGCCAGCTATCCCAATGGATAGTGCAGGCTTTAGATGTGGGAAAATTTCCTCTTGCCAGAATGATTATCTCACACGTTTGGAAAGTTCTTTCACCCTGTGGAAAAATCAAATATTTTTCCTTTCTATCTTTGACATTGTTCTCTATATGGTTTATTCTCTCACTGGTTTTCATTCTCAACCTATGAATCCCCTGTTCTGCCATGACTCTCATCTCAACATCATGTGTGGGCCTCCTTGCAGGACTGAGCCAATCTTCGACCCGACATGGAAAGCCAATCCGAGCTCTGTAAAGCAATGGATGTGGATGGTTTTACCACATTCATATAGAGGATTAAGGTTTTTAACAAGCACATTTTCATCATGTTTGTCAAGCAATGGAAAAAATGGGTCCTCAGTTACAAAGGAAAATATTTCCCGATCACAGAGAATTTGATATCTTTTGTTACTGGTTTGGGCTTAGATGGTATTAAGTTCTATAGGAACAAGTTTGATAAGGATGTAGAAGAAAAGAAATTTCTTCAAGGATTTGAAACCCTGCAAGATTTGAAAAGTGGGCATTGTTTTCTTGTCCATACCAACCCCCTATGATGATGTAGCACAAACGGTGGCCAGAGTATGTTACCCTAGAAGGCGAGTTTTTCACATTTTCACTTTGCATCTTCACCATTTGGTATTTTTGAATCATTTTAGAAGGTCTCCTAGAGTTATCCTTTCCTATTACATTTTACAATCTCTTGAGAGATCTATTCAGAGGTTCACTCTCATCAGAGAGGTCTTCCTCTCCACCAAGGTGTTATCCTACTTCTCTGCCATTACTGTCATGAAATGGTTGCAAATAACCCTTCCATCTCCAATCTTTCCCTCCCATGCAACCTAAAAAAACCAAAAACTTAGGCCCCCATCACCCCCTCCGGCCAAAAGGATTCTCAGGAGTGCTAGTAAAGGTAACGATTTGGATGTTGCTAAGAGTCTGCTGACCATTAGTCAAACTATTTTGAATCCTGTACGTCAAAGACATGAAAACCCATTTTCAGGAATAAGCCAATAATTTAAAGGACATGGGGGAGGAATTTCCTTTTCTTTTTAACGATGGTGCAAAAGTAAAACAAATCCTAGTTATGGATAATGAGAAAAAGATCAAAGATTTCAGTCAAGGCCATAGAAGCTACATTGGAGAATATTGTCACCAAACAAGTCAATCATCTCATCATGCAAAAGGCTATTCTTAAATTTCTGCATATTTATGTTAAACAAATATGTGAAGTCGATGGAATCCTAGAGGATCTCCAGCAAGGAGGAAAAATAACAAAAAATAGTTTATCCTTTAGTAGAAAGGACCAAACAAAGTAGAATTTATTGAATCTCTTCAAAGCATTGGAGGAAGTGAAAAAAGTGTTTCAAAAATATCTTCAATAAAGGTGCTTGGCTCCTTTTGGTTTTGTGCCTTTTGTTGTTTTTGGTCGATTATGTAGCTACACTAGGGATGTAGTTTAGTTGTTATAGTGTTCCATGTTGGGAGTTTGTTCTAAGCCCGTGTTCCACTTTGTTTTATTTGGCAACTAGGCCTTTTTTCTTAGGTGTGGTCCCCACCTATCAAAAAACCACGATGTAACTCATGCTTATCTGGATTTTGGGTTTTTTTACTTTGAGGTATGGTCCCTCCCAAAACCATTTACCACTAATAAAAAAATCCATTCCATGAACTTATCTTAAGGCCAACTACAATCAAATTGGGAATCTCAGAACTCATCCACAATTAAAAAACTATCTCTAAGGCCCTAAAAAAGTATTGGGACATTGTTGGGTGCAAACAATTCCCTTACAATATATTCTTTAGGTTACCTAGTAAAGCCATTAATTAGCTCTAGAATTTTCCCTTCATTTGTTTGAGCTCCATCAAATCATTTTTTGGTCCCTGGCTAAATATATAGATCAATAACCATGTGTGCTTGTTGTTAATTGTATTGATCTCGATATTTGATTATGTCTGACATAAATCTCATCATTGAATCTCGTGAGATTGGTCTCACAATATTGTGAAATATCATGGTGTTTTAGTGTTCGAGAGATATATGTAGTCATCCGTAATATTTGAAAATATTTGCATGACATTCCTAGTGTTACACATATTTTGAAATTCTTCTATAACATTCATAGTGTTGCACAGCTTTAGAAAATCTCACATGACAATTATATTGTTGTACAACTTGGGCAAGCTAGTGGGTAGTTGTAATATTGTGTGACTTGGTTAAGATTGTGTGACATTCATTGTATTCCACAACTTCAGATATGCTTCATGGATTCCACGAAATGACCAAGGCCATAACTATTTTTGGGGCTTTCTTAAGAGTGTTGTTGTATCAAACAAAACTTTAATAGCTAATTCTAAGTGTTTTTGGGTGACATAGGATTGTTTACAATCCAAGACACTCTAACATAAAACATGCTAGGTAAGAAGAAACTTGAACTCATGCTCAAGTGGGTCTTGAAGGTCTAAAATGGAATGACCAAGTCTATTAATTCATGTTTTCATAAGCCAAAATGCATCTTTGACTTTCATTCCTCTCCATTTTACCAGTTGTTCATTATGTTCTTTTTTATGCATCTTATTTGTAATGTAGTCTTACAAATGATTTCAATTTTATGCACCTTTTCTCTGGTAGTTGGTGCCTCCAATATATTTCTATGTGACCTTATTCTCCACTTGTTTACCCCTTAAAATACAGTTATATGTCTAATATGTTAAATATTTGCAAGATGTCTACCCCTTCTAGCAACTCCAACTCATCTCTACATGGTCCAATCTTCTTCCACTTGATTTTATCATATATTCCTCGTGGGGAACTCTCTATACAAAAATGCACAAGAACTAAATTTCTAATCTTAAAATCCATGTGTATCCTTTGCAAATATGTACATTCCTTGTACTATGTAATCTTCTCCAACTGTTTGCACACTTGTTCATGTACTTCATGTATTGTGTAAATTCTTCATCTTACACACTCTTCCCTTCTCACAAAAATGTCCACAGTTCCACAATTCTGTGGAATTATTCCATACGCAATCTAGAATGGTGACTTCCCAATGATTTTATTGATAAATTAGTTTTACGTGAATTTTTCTTATGCAATAATTTAATCCCACGTTCCTTCCTTCTCTCCTACTAAACATATTAGCAAATTGTTAACGATTCTATTGAGAACTTCTATTTTTCCAATTATCTGTGGGTGATACAAAAACTAAACTGTAAACTTTTGTTCATTTTATTCCACATTGTGTGCCAAGAGTTTCCCACAAACTTTGTTTCTCCATCAAATACAATGGTACATGAAAATTCATGCAGCCTCACAACTTACTTGAAAATCAAGTTAGCAATATGTGTAGCATCACTTCTCTTCTTAAAATCAATAAAACGAGCTATTTTTGAGAATATACCCACAACAAAAAACATAGAACCATCACCCATCTGTGTTATAGGAAATCCTTGATAAAATCCATACTCTGATGCTCCTATGGTTTCTCAGGGTACTAATAATGGTTTATATAACCCTATGTTTTGACTCCTCCCATTTTCCAACTGGCATACTTTACATCTTTTTGCACATCTACAACCATTTGTAGCCAATAACATATCTCTTTTAATTTTTTCAAGACCTCGTCCTCTCCAAAGTGACTTGACATTCCTCTTAAATTTTTCTCCCAAATAAATCTCTCTCATTAATCCTTGTAGTACGCATAAATATGTGACTCTACATAACAATCCTTCTTATAGGAAGTACTCTAACCATGGCATGAAATCACCACTCATTGGTTCTACACATGTTTTCCATACTTTTGCAAAATATCCATCTTCTGCATAGAGATCCTTCATTTCTTCAAGTCCCATTACTTCCACTTGGATCTCAATCAATAATACACATCTCTTATTAATTGCATATGCAATTTGGCTTGACTTCCTAGTTCCATGACTCAGGAAAAATGAGTAACTATACAAGAATTTAACCCATTTCATGTGTCTCTCATTCATCTTCCCCTTGTTATTGATGAATTACAGTGCTTGGTGGTCTATATACAACACAAACTCCTTAGGCAAAAAAATGTCTCCACTTCTTTAGAGCTTACACAATGGCATAAAACTCCTAGTCATAAACTAAATATCTTCTTCTTGCATCATTCAATTTCTTGCTAAAGTAAGAAATTTTTCATCCCTCTCGACTCATCACAACTCCAATGAATACTCCTCTAGCATCACAAATCAATGATAAATACTTTGTTGAAATTATGAAAATCCAATACTGGCTACGATGTGACCTTCTTCTTCATCTATTGAAATGCATGCACTATATTTGCAGTCCAAAAAAATTCTTATCTTGTTGCATCACTTCTGTGATTGGTGCACAAATATTACTAAATCCTCTAATGAACTTCCTATAGAATATCACAAGTCCATGGAAGCTTCGGGTTGTGACACTCCTAGGTGATGGTTTATCCACTATAGCTGGCACATTCTCATCATCCATATTCAATCCTTCTAGAGATATCACAAATCCCGTATATGGCACATTCTCATCATCCATATTCAATCCTTCTAGAGATATCACAAATCCAAGGTATATGGCACATTCTCATCATCCATATTCAATCCTTCTAGAGATATCACAAATACCAGGTATACTAACTCTTTTCACATAAAACTATATTTATTCATATTTACTAGAATCTTATCTCCTAAAAAATGCTCTAACACTCTCTGCAAATGGATTAAGGGTTCTTCCTACATTTTTTGAAAATCATAATGTTATCCAAATAAAAAATGACAACCTTACTTTGAAAAGGAATCAACACTTTGTTTATTAGTTGTGTGAGCATGTTTGGTGTGTTGGTTAACCCAAATATCTTGACCAACCACTTATACAATCCATAATGTGTTTTAAAAGTAGTCTTTCATTCATTGTCTTTTGTGATTATAATCTAGCGGTATCCACTCTTTAGATCAATCTTTGTGAAGTACCTCACTCCACTTAAACAATCCATCTAGTCATCCCTACAAGACATTAGAAATTGATATTGTATAGTAATTGTATTGATGCCTATGGAATTAGTGAAAATTCTCCATCCTTCTCCTTTATTTAGTGTCAATACTAGACGTATTGCACATAGGATCAATGATTCTCTTATCAAACCCTTGTCAAACAATATTTTTAGTTGTTTCCTCATCTCCTCATTCTCCATAGGTGTTAACTTGTATGTGGCTTTGTTTGGTAAACTAGCCCATCTCATCAAGTCCATGTGATGACTAATATTGCATATAGGTGGAAAACCATCTAGAATATCCTCTTTCATGATGTTCGCAGATGCACCTAGCATCTCTCTCATATTTCGAGGAATCTCCTTTATTTTATAACTTTGACTTCCTTTATGTTTTATGCAAGGTTTCAAATAAATGCAAAACATCTACTATATTATTTTACTATGTTCATGAAATATTTTCCTAAAACTAATAATACATGTGGAATCCTCTCGACATCTACACTTGCATCCTTTAAGGGCTTCATAGTATACTTTTGTCTTTCACCAATGTGTAGGTATTTACATGACCATCATGAACTGGTTATTTTTTATAATGTCAAGGTCTTCCCAACAACACATGGCATACATTCATGATCATTATATCGCACAAGACTTCATCTTCATATGTGTTAATCTTGATATGCACTTTGCATTACTCATTAACAAACAAGTGATGCCCCTTCAATAATCAGGACACCTTATATGGGTTCGAGATGTGAAATCCTCTATAGACCAAGCTTCTTATCCATCTTGTCAAAAATTATACTATCAATATTACCACTATCAACAATGACCTTACAATAATTACCTCTAGACTTGTAAATGGTTCTAAATAAAGGTTTTCTCTACACTAGCACATTGTCTTCTTTTATGGATTTTAACAACACCCTTTTCATAATTAACACTTTCCATGTTTGGGTTCTTTTAGGCTACTTGTTAGCGCATGGTTTTTTGTGTATGTTTTATGATCAACATTATTTTAAGCATATAATTCCTCCTACCTTCACTATTTTTCATAGCTTGTGGAAACTTGAAAGCATGATGTCTAGTCTCACCAAAATAGAAATTTCTTCTAACAAATCCTATTCCTCTAGGTGGGGATCTTCCTCCACATATTTGCACATAAATATTCTCATATGAAATGCTCATTTCTCCATCATGTGCATGAATTTGTGCATTAGTACACAAATTTACACTTGTGTGCAAGAATTTTCCTTTTACTTGTTGGTTTCTCTATGGTCTTCGAGAACCTCCTCTACCTTTAGTGCAAAACTGATAGGATTCCTTTATAGATATCATCCTAACCATACTGAGTTCATCTTGAATATAAATGCATATAACATTAACATACCTTGAGATTCACTTTGTGTCACCCTCCACATGTCAATATTTGATGTTGAACTAATAGAACCTTTAAGTGTAATTTTATACACTCAATTCGTGTTGATACCAATTTTATAACTATTTGAAAAATGGGATTGGTAATCTAAAGGCATGAACTTAGCCTTCAACTTTGTTACCATTTGATCTCACACTTACTCAACAACAAAAATGTTGGAGATGTCCACAACTACCTTCTACCCACACCTATAGTATGGAAAGCAGTAAATCTCAAATCACTCACACAACACACATTGATGTCTAGACCAATCTCTTCAACATGAATTATAAATCCTTGCTATGATATAAAAATGGTGTAGTCACATTCAATGTTCCTAATGAAGGGATTCCTTACACCATACAACCTAACTTGTTAGATTTATACCTCACCAGAAGAAAATATCTCATGAACAAAAATTAATAAGAAAGTAACAATGTTTCTTTATATAAGTAAAAAATATTGTAAAATTGAAGGTGCAACAACATATTTACACATCAAAATGATAATAAAAATATTTGTATATTATAAAACAATATGAAGGCTATTATATAGCCATAACAATAAACAAACAAATTCCTATAAACTAGGAGGTTTCTCAACAACACTCCCATAAATCACAACTTCCTCAACAACTTACTCATTTACGTACACTAATATATTATTGTTACATAATAATAATATATCACTAACTAAAAAATAATCTTCGTATATTATAAAACAATATGAAGGCTATTATATAGCCATAACAATAGACAAACAACTTCCTATAAACTAGGAGGTTTCTCAACAACACTCTCGTAAATCACAACTTACTCATTTACGTACACTAATATATTATTGTTACATAACAATAATATATTACTAACAAATACATTCATAATGTGAACACTACATTATTTTTCTAACATTCACCCCCTTAGTGTGAACATTATTGATACCTACTCTTCACCCCCTTAATGTGAACACAGGGAAAATACATATTTTAAAGAAGTTGAACCACCTCCTGAAAGCACTGTTTAGACCAGGTACAAACTCCATAGATGATCTCTTTACCTCGTAAAGGCATAGTGACGAGAAGAATTATGCAGGAATACTGCCTCTTTGGGTTCTTGTGGGACTTTCCCTTCCTCATAAGGTGCCAAAATTATGGATCTTTATCTTGTTAACATCACCTCCAAATACAAATAGTTAGTTATAATATGTGAAATCATACTCCTCAAACAAATATTGATAAAAAATGGCCGACCTCAATACACGGCTAAACGGTGCTAACTTGGCTCACACTCTCAAATACTCCAAAATCAAGATGTCTAAGATTTATGATGTCTAGGATTTCAACGAATTGAAGGTGTTTTACATGTTCATAGTTTCATTTTACTTATAGGATTCACACATATCTAGTGGGAGAACAAGACACCTTCAACAAGTAAAGGTTCCTTGTAGAATATTCCTCAACTTGCCTCTCAAAGCAATTGATCAGCTCCAAAAGTTCTCATTTGTTGGATCAAGCTCTATCGAATCATTATGTTGGTGCATAGGTGGATATATGAATCAAGAACCATGTACGTATTTTTCTAATTGTATTGACATCGACAGTTGATTTTTTCTAACATGGATCTCATCATTGAAGTTCATGAGAGTGGTCCCATAAGAATGCACATTTCTTTGTATTCTTAGTGTTTGGCCACTTCCGTAGCGTGTTCTGAGAATTTGAAAAGCTTTGCGTGGTATTCCTAATGTTACATTTCTTTTAACAAGATTATTTGGCATTCATATTGTTGTGTAGCTTTAGATATGCTTGTATAGCATTTGCAGTGTTGCGCAACTTGAGTAATCTTCTATGAAATTTGCAATGTTGCATGGATTTGTTAAGTTTGCATGAAATTTTTAATATTTTTTGAATTCTATAAAAAACTAACGTTATGGGTCCTTACATGGATTTCTTAGGAGTGGTGTAATTTTCACAAAACTTTATTTGCTAACTCTTAATTATTTTTAGGTGACATTAGGTTGTTTGTAGTTTGGGATGCTCTTGCATAAAATACGAAAAACTAAACTATAGCTTTGTGTTTAGTTTCTTCCATAATGTGCGCCAAAAATAACCACAAACTTAATGTCTCTATCTGAAAAAAATAGTGTGTGATAATCCATGGAGTCTCACAACATTCTTGAAAAATAAATTAACTATATGCATAACATCACTAGTTTTATTACAAGTAATAAAATGAGCCATCTTAGAAAATCTATCAACAATAACAAAGATGGAATAATGGCCTCTTTTTGTTCTAGGAAAACCTATAAAAATCCATACTTCGTCCCACAATTTTTCAAGTATCGGAAGTGCTTAATGTAACCCTACATTCTAACTCTTCACCTTTTCCAAATAGATCATTTTGCACCTATGTATGTATGTACATGGCATGTACACACATATGTATCCATTGGCATCCAATAATATCTCTCACTTAGCTGCACCAAAGTCTTGTTTATGCCAAAGTGACCAACTAATCCTTTGTAATGCTTCTTCTAGTTCAATTTTTCTTGTATTGACCCTTTAGGTACACACAATTGTGTTCCTTTAAACAAAAAATCTTATTGCAAGAAGTGGTCTAACCAAGGCATATAATCAATGTTCATTGGTTTTTGAATGTTATCCATGCTTCACAAAAATTCTAATCATCTAGGTTGAATTCCATTATAACATCTAACCCCACTACTTCCACTTGCATCTCAGTCAATAAGATGCATCTTTTACTTAGCGCATTTCTAACAATATTCGACTTCCCATTTTTATGCTTCAATAAAAATGAGTAACTCTACAATAATTCATCTCATTTCATGTGTCTTTGATTCAACTTACCTTGACTATTTATGAATTGCAATGCTTAAGTCTATGTACAACACAAAACACATGGGAAACAAGTAGTGTCTCCACTTATTGAGAGCTTGACCTTTGTGACATAAAACTATTGATCATAAACTAAATACTCTCTATTACGTCATTTATTTTTTCACATAAATAGGCAATGGGCCTACTATCTTGACTCATCATAGATCCAATATTCATTCCACTTGCATTGTAATCAACCTAAAACACCTTAATGAAATCAAACATGATGCATGAGAATCAATCCACTATGTAAATAAGTCTTGAGACATCATATTTTGGTTTGATGGGTGTGTTAGTAGGTTCTAGGGGTTACTAGGAGTAATTTAGATGTGGTGGTTTGAGTCTAAGTTTTTCAAAATTTGAATAATTGGCTTTCCCTCCAAAAGTACAAAATGAGCCTTGGAGGTCATTTTTGGTTTGAAATGATTGATCTAATGGGGAATTGAAGCTTATAAGAATGTAAGGGGATGGAGTGAGGTGTACTTAAGTGTATTAGGTTCATATTAGGGTCTAGAAAGGCATCATGGGAGTTTAGAATTCATGGATTTGTCTTTTTACTAAGGAACTTAGTATAAGCCCAAGGTTATTCACATGACCAATGGGTCTCAAGTTTAGAAATTAGGTTAGAAACTGATGGAATAATTCTAAATTGTGAAAATGCAATTAAATTCACTATTCCCATTCGAATGGTAATCAAAGAAGAGCTTCAAGAAGGGAAATTTGTGTTTTGTATGCGTATGAGACTCTATAACTGTGTGAATACCTTTATGGTGACTGAATGTTCATGAAGAATTAATGCATGTTTGATATAAAGTTATAACTAGTTTTTGCAAAACATGTGGTAACAAGTTTTTGTGTGGAAAGCATTGTGTGTGAATACTAATGAAGGTAAGAACAAAACTATGAGTTCTTGACCAAACTAGGGATTCAGTGGGTAAGTAACTGTAATAAGGATTTATTGTTGCATTTGGGTTGATTCATAACTGAGACTATTCCTTGAAGGATTTATTAATTTATTTAGAGTGTTTCATACTTGAGAAGTGTCTATTGAGGGCTATAAACTGATCTGTGATAGGTAATCCATCAAATTCTGTGAAAATTTGCATTGTTGATATGTTAAATGCAGGGTATTTGATTGTAGCAAGGTATGTGGGAGTGTAATATGTTTGTAGATTATCTCTTTATAACCTTGGGAGATTCATGAGGGGATATTCATGATAAGAAAGATATATATTCAAGTTATAAAGCAAAACCCCTGAACTGTATTAATACCCAGGTAATTGTGACATAAGTTGACTATGAACTATGACATAAGTTGATTATGATTATCCTTACAATGTGCATATGTTGAGTTATTTGTGGTGGCATAAATGAAGAGAATTGAGAGTTCCCTTAAGACCGAGAAGAATGAGAAGTGTGACAGGTCATTTTCTTGTTTGATAACAAGGAAGAGAATTGGTTTCTTGATCTAGTGATAATAGTGTATGATCAATAAATACTATGGAATCTCATTAAAAAGACTTAAATCCATGAAGTTGAATCTACGATTGACTCTCGAGAAGTGGAATGCAATTGGATTATTATAATAATAACTTTCTAGACAAGTTTGTGACCTAGGTTGATAAGCAAGGAGCTTGGGAAGTCGTGATCCGTGTATGAACGTAGCGGGATAGTGGTAAAGGATAAGAAGCACGTGAATAAGAAGACAAATAAGACTATTGGTAAGGAAAAATTCTTCTAAGCATTATAATATACTTCCATAGAAAAATTGAATTTTTGAATCAAGTGTTAGAAGAAGATATAACAAGAAAAAGCTTCTCGGGTTCTTCCATTGCACAACTAGGGTTTCCAAGAGTAAGAGTGATAAAAAAATCTATAAACAAAGACTCTAGCCATAAAATTTTGTAGAAACACTCTTTAACTAGTCTTAGGAGGGCTAGAAAAATAATTTTCAAATTTCATTGGAGCATTTAAGAGATTTCTGTACCAGTCTTGATAGGACTGTGTGCACAGGTTAGAGAAGGCTAATTGTGAGGAGAGCTTAACAAAGGAAGTACATGTTAGACTTTGATTTCAAGTTTGAAATTTTGTAAGGAGTTCAAAATATTTATTGGGTGTCTAAAAGGTCAATTATTTAGCTTTGAAAACCTCACAAGTCAAACATATGCATGACAATCTACTTGCAAAAACCTAGTAAGGGTTTATAGAGAAAACACAAAAAGTGGAATTGAGAAGGTTATACAAGGAGATAGAAACCCAAATTTTGGGAACACATTTGAGTTGATATGAGGATATTATTAGAGATAATAAATTATTAGAAACACTTTTATAAGTCCAAACTCCCCTATGAACCAAACATGTTTTCTCTTGAGAGGAAGAAAAGACAGTTTATACCTAGAACATAATGATTGCAAGGTTGATGACCTTAAAATCTTTTAGTGATTCACTAAACTTGTTTTGAGGTATATGTACAGGATTCAACTTTATAGTAGGTGGAATGATGCTAAGAAGAGCCAAAGTTGATTGTTGGAATGAAGGGCTAATTAAAGGAAAATAATGGACAAGAGTAGTGAAAGGTGAAAAGGACAAAACATGACTTATGAATAGTCTAGTAGATGAAATATCATCACTCTCAGAGTAAGAGGTAGAGTTTGATGAAGTAATAGAACCTTCCAAGAGGAAATTAGCTCAATTCTTGCATTTACAGTCAGGTTAAGTACATTATAAACCTTGTATGATCATTCATATGCAAAGTAAGATGCATTTTGATGGTGTAAGTTTGGTGATAGAAGATTGAATGGTTGTTGATATGTGACTACATCAAAACAAAGCCACTAATGGTTGGTCCATGAATTTCTTCTCAACTTTTGAAAGCAATATTTTTCTCATGTAGTCCACGCAAACCTCTTTCTTATCTCCCTAAATCATATTTTTGATCATTGCACAAATCTTGCTAAAGTCTCATAAAGTTTGTGTAAAAGCTAGCCAAACCATGGAAACTCCACACTTCAAATTTACTCTTGGGTGACAACCATTCCAATATAGTTCACACCTTCTCAAGATTTATTTCCAATCCTACATGAGATATCACAAATTTGTAGTAGACTAAGTCCTCTTCATGAAACTACACTTATTCAAGTCTACCAAAAACTTCTCTTCACATAAGCGTTGCAATATTTTATATAAATGGACCAAGTTTTCTTATTGTGTCTTTTGTCTAGGAAGGACTACCTGCAAGTAAGAATACAAGACCACCGGATTTTAGTTAGACAATAAATGAGGGAACTACCTTGGGCCCAGGAAATATTGGACTTCCTTTCGAAGGTGGTCAGTTCCCCTCTTAATACGAATTAACACAAATTCTATCAAAGGAATTATTGCAAAATTACTCTTTAGTTACCTTGTTAAAAAGCACTAGAGGAAAGGATGGTTTTGGTTTGAGTCACAGTGACCGATGCTGGTCACTGTATAACCAGTACCGGTTGCTGATAACCGATATCAGTAGGGGCAGTGATTTAGGGGCTTTTAATAAAGGTTGGCTATAAGGCGGCTATGGTGTTTATAAGGCTGGAAAATGATTAGGGATAGGCAATGGGGTGATGGATAAGACTCAGAGAGTGTGGGGGCTGTTCTTGGGGAAATGTAAGGGTAGAGGAATGACAGTTAGATGCAGGGGCTACCGGGTAGTAGATCTATGAGTGAACTTGTAATTACTGTGATTCAGAAGTTCAAGAAATGTTATTTAAAAACATACAAGACACTACTTACTAGTTCCTGATGAAGATACAGGTCCAAGGACTGTGATGACGAAGGAAGGGCTCAGGTGGGATGATCCGACAATCAAAAGTGAGCTATCTTCTCTCCCAATGCTTGGATGAGTGTCACTGGGCTCTGGTTACTCAGTTGCAGTCTTGGGCTCGATGTCCTTCTCTGCAAACTCTTCTCTTTTCTTCACTTGTCTCTGCCTTGCAAGTGAATTTTGGATCCTTCAAATGAATTCCGATCCTTTGTTTTTGGTTGGGGGAGGTCATTTACAGGGAACCGATGGCGGTTACGTAACCGATGACGCGGTCGAGTAGGAACCGATGTCGGTTAAGTCAAAGTGGGCTATTTTTAGTAAAATAGCCAACTTTCCCTCCTTTTCTCCCGAGGGATTAGTTGTGGGCTTGGTCAAGTCATTATTAGGTTGGTTTTGGTGCGGGTGAGGAGTAATTAGTCATGGGTGTTGATGTAGACCAAGTTATAGGTCTTAATTAGGTTAGTTTAGGGTTAGGGCTAGGTCATGATGAGGTGGAAATGAGGTGGCAGGTTTGAGATGTGGATTTATTAATTATAAGGTAATTAATAAATAATTGTGCAAGGTTTAGGTGGTGA
Source organism: Taxus wallichiana var. yunnanensis (assembly GCA_018340775.1). NCBI lineage: Eukaryota > Viridiplantae > Streptophyta > Pinopsida > Cupressales > Taxaceae > Taxus > Taxus wallichiana. The sequence goes on along the minus strand of CM031239.1, from coordinate 554,306,171 downwards.
GGTTAGGTTACGAAATGAGATGCGGGGCACAGGGTGTCGTAAGACACAAATTTGGTGTCTACATTAGCCCCTTGTTGTCGTGTAGCTTGTCTTGTAAAGTTGCACTGACAATTAATAAGAAGTGATTGCCCCAGTTAAGGGTATAGGTAATCCCCCTCAAATCTATCACAGATTGAGGTGACGTGAAATCAGGGATAGGGTTGATAAAGGGTAAATGGTGTTGAGATGATGGTAAGATGGTGGGGTAAGTTCAAGGAAGTGGACACGTTGAAATGTAGTAGTGCGACCAGGGTACACGATTTGAAGAGCAAACAAGCAATACATAGGAAAAGGTCGATAGTTTATCCAAACAAGGTTGATATAATCCTCGGTATCCAAGGCATAGAAGTAGCTCCAGGGATATAACGGGTAAGGTACAGAACGTTTAGGCATGTTGGCATTAATACTCAAATGGTTGGTTTGGTTGAGATAAACGTCACGGTCTTGGTCTAGGCAAAGTTGGTCGATCGATCAAGTCAAGTATCCTAATCATGCTAAAACACGAACAGTGAGCTCGATCAACAAAAAGTTACATGATGGGTGGATAAAATTGTAATTTGTGGGTTTTGGGGGCAAGGTACTTAATTGGTGCGCCTTGGGTCAAGTCGATTGATGAGTGAGGGCCTTGGGTCGGGTCTAATTGGTTGGGTACGGCCTGGGTCGGCCCGATTGGGTGGTTGTGGCCTTGGGTCGGGCCTAATGGTTGGTCGCAGCCTTAGGTTGGGCCAAATGGTTGGTTGGTCATGGCCGTGGGTCGGCCAAATGGTTGGTGCGCCTTGGGTCGGGCCAAATGGTTGGGTTGCGCCCATGGCTCGGGCCAAATGGTTGGTTCGCGCGTGGGTCGGGCCAAATGGTTGATTGCGGCCTTGGGTCGGGCCAAATGGTTGGTCATGCGGCCGTGGGTCGGGCCAAATGGTTGGTTGTGGCCGTGGGTGGGCCAAATGGTTGGTTCGCGGCCATGGGTGAAGGGTTTGAATGGTTGGTTTGGCCATGGGTTGGGCCGATGAAGTCAAAATAAGGCTAGTCCACAAAGCATTCAGGGTAGGTGATAATGGGCAAAGACACCCGAGGCAACAAGGTTGGCAAAGTGGTATTAATGATAAGCGGAAGGTATTATAAGTGGAGGAGTGAGTGATGCATTACCGAGGGCGGATGGGGGAAGATTTCCAAAAGCATTGATGTGTATTATTTGGAAAATGATAGAAAAGAGCGTGACTTTCGCATGGGCACCCGCATATCCGATGGAGCTATACAGGGTTTATGGGCCCGCAGTGAAATCACTGGAGGACACTAGATTGTGCATACTTATTACATTGTTAGGCCTATGAGCACATTGTGTGTGTGCGACCAATAGTGGGTCGACCAATCCAGAAAGAGAGACATGAGTGCAGAGGTTGGGATTCGAGACGATGGGTCCAGACTCAAACAAGAGGCGAGATCCTGTGCCGTGATGATGACATAGATTATTATAGGTAGGTGTGGGAGATGGTGATGATCATGGATATCCGTTAGAGGCCTTACGGAAACTATATGGTGAGTAAAACATAGCTAAGGATTTGAGGGGTGTAGAGCGATTGAGGTGGATCACGGGCACAAAGCCGTGTGAGTACGAGAGGATTCCTCTAGATCACATGCATGGGTGACAATTTGGATTTATTCAGATATACCCATGGCTTGTAGACCATACATGAGGATCGACGCCGAGGCATCATTCTCACCTCCCCGGCCGACACCTCCAGAAGGACCAGAAGAGATAGCAGCTGATCGCAGGGTAATGGATGCAGGAGCGACAAGAGGCTTATAGATTATGGTGGGTAGCAGAGCTGCGTGGTTTACGTGAGAGGGCAATCATCTAGACATAGCTGTGATTACAACAGAGAGAGATCACCTGCAGGGTTTAGTTTACCAGCTTCAAACGTGGGTGAATGAGACAACGAGATTGTTAGCGGTTCGCAAGTCATGAGTGGAGAGACTAGAGGCAAGATTCCGCCACGCGAGAGGGCGTATTCATATGTTACAGGAGAGATTGGTAGATCAGTGGGAGGAACCAATAGCAGTGGCACCTTTGAGGATGGAGAGGCCAGGCGAGTGGCGTCGATGATCTAGTTCGGGATGAGGCGCAAGGGTCTAAGTGAATTTCATAGGGGTAGAAGAATAAATAAGGATGCTGACCTATGCGTCGATGATAGAGAAGATGTATTTGTTTAACATCTAAATAAAACTGAATATGTATGTTGATTTGAGTTATGATAATAATAAGAATGGTTGTGTTTTGAATGTTTTGTTTTGAAAAAGGATAAAGATGAATGTGATCAAATAGAAATACACAAAAATATTTATATTTACAACACATGATAGGTTATGGTAGGGGATGGTCGAGCTAACCTTGGGAGACCCCATGTCTCCTAAGTGCTGCCTACATAGCCCATTGCACAAAGCAAGGAGGGGCCTTAGACCGATGTAGTTCTCCTTAGGACCAGGAGAGGTGAATTCTGTGCAATTTGGTTGTGGTTAGGCAATTTGTTGGTTGGTAAAAATATTGATATTGGTAGGGTAATGTTGTTGGTGTTGGTAAGGGATTGACAATGTTGGTGTAGGTATAGGTGAAGCGAAAGTTTGCTTACCCAAGTAGTAGGGAACCGTGTCCTAATTAAGGTCAACACATAATCCTAGATTATGAGTAAAAAGAGGCAAAAGTGTCCCGTAGTTGAGAAGAGCTAAACAAACCACATATTAACGTAGGATGAGCTTGAATCCCTAGGTACCTTGCATATGCGAGAAGTCGATAGGTGAAAAGAGTTGTATAATCACAATATATCGGATATACGTCACGTCCCTTGAGTTTTGTTGCTTTGACGAATGGTGAGGTGAGGTGGCTGGTAGAGCTGGGGCGCAGAGAATTTGTTATAAGGTGATTATGCTGACAAAAGAGAACCAAACCTAAATAGACAAGTCCATGACTCAAAAGTGCTTTTGAATACTGCTTTTATTTTTCTGGATATAGACTGATCGATGCGGGAAGTCTACATGGGATATGTATTTTGTTGTTCTTGAGGTCTTCACGAAGCTGATCAATGCGAGAAGCTTCTGATAAAGGCTGACTTTGTATAGCTATCCTTCAAGGGAGTAGTCTATTTATAGTAGCAGATGTGGCTTTTGTGTATAGCTATCCTTCGGGGGAGCAGTCTATTTATAATAGTAGAAGTGGCTTTGCACATAGCTGTCCTTCGAGGGAGTAATCTATGTATAACTTAGAGGTCTTAGATGTCCGTTTGGCATGAAGCATCTAGTTTTGTAGGAAGTTTGACTCAAGAATATCCCATAAGTGTATAATTGAGAACATGTTATTTTGATACTTTTAAGTCATGGACCAGACTAAAAAGGGGAAGGCATCTATAAGAAGAGGTGATGACCAAACCACGTGAGCTTGATTCTATTTTGAGATGCATGAAACAAAGTGTATGAGGTGGTAAACGAGCTCAAGGGATGAGCGCAAGGTAGATAAGAAGTGATATAACACTAAATTCAACAGTAGAATGGCCGAAGATGCAAGGCATTAAGGGGTTTAGGCTCAGGTTTACCATTAAGTGAAGCTAAACGATAAGTGCCTGATCCGTAAGTGTGAGTGATAATGTAAGGCCCAATCCAATTTGGAGCAAATTTGCCACGTTTGCTCTTTTCTAGTTTGGTTACATGTTGATTCTCTTTGAGGACAAGATCACCAACCTTAAAGGTACGCTCATGAAGTCACTTATCATAAGCACGCTTGATGCGCTTTTGATAGATTTGAAGGTGGTCAAGAGCTATAAGATGACACTCGTCAAGAAGCTCCAATTGGGCTAACCGCTCTTGGCGGAAATCATCATTGGTGAGAATATCCTGAAGAGATATTCTTAGGGAGGGTATTTGTATTTCGAGAGGCAAGATAGCCTCGGTACCATATACCAAAGAAAATGGGGTGGCATTAGTGGAGGTACGAATGCTGGTACGATAAGCCCAAAGGGCAAAGGGGATGTGATCATGCCAATTTTTTCCAGAATCGTTAACGACTTTCATGAGAATTTTGGTCAGGGTTTTGTTAGAAGATTCAGCTTGACCATTTTCTTGTGGATAGTAAGGTGATGAGAAGCTAAGTTTGATACCAAAGTTGTCACAAAGGTCTTGTAACAACTTATTTTTGAAATATTTTCCATTATCTGTTATCAGGCGATGAGGAACACCAAAACGACAGATAATGTGATGGTTAATGAATTCTACAATTTTTTCTTTTTTGGTTGAAATGAGTGGAATGGCCTCCACCCATTTAGTGTAATATTTGGTTGCTGTGATTATCCAACGGTGACATTGCGAAGAGGGCGGGTGAATCTCACCAATAAGGTCTAAACCCCATTGTGAGAAAGGCCAAAGATCTCGTGCGACTTGTAGCGGATGGCTAGGAGTATGTTGAAGGTTGGCATGTTGTTGACACATAACACAACGCTTAACATATTCGTAGCAGTTGTTATTAAGAGTAGGCCAATAATAGCCTAGGTGAAGGATCCGTTTGGCCACGGCAAGGCCACTAAAATGTCCACCACAAATACCGTCATGGACTTGTTGGATGGTATAGGTAACCTCCGCGCCGGTTAGACATCGAAGGAGGATGCCATCAAAGCCATGTTTATAGAGGAGTCCCCCCATGATGACATAATGAGAAACACTTTTAAGAAAAGCACGTTTTCCGTTACTAGTAAGGTCAGGTGGGAGAACAGAGGTTGTAAGGTAGTCGTGAAATTGGTGATACTAGGTATCCTACGAATTAGCAGACACATTATTTATCATACAAACATCCGGGCTGAGTAAGATGGGGCAAAGAGTTGTTGGACCAAGACAAATATGTCAGAGTCGGTTGGTGAGGCAGGAATTTGTGAGGCTAAGCAAGCCATAGTATCCGCAAATTTATTATTAGAGCGGGAATGGTTTGGATAGAATAATGAGTAAATAAGGTCAAAAGTGAATCCACGTAATGTTTGTACTTTTGAAGTTCCTCATTTTTACATTGGTAGATGCCCATAACTTGATTGACAAACCAGTTGAGAGTCGCCAAAAATGTTAATAGATTTTACACCTAAGTGTAACGCAACCTGGAGACCCAAAACAAGGGCCTCGTATTTCGCTATATTATTAGTGCAGGGGAAATCGAGCCGGAATGAAAGAGGCATAGGTTCAGCGTCCAGAGGAATGAGAACAACACCGGCCCCTCCGCCGCGCTGGCATTTGGATCCATCGAAGAAGAGGGTCATTGGATACGACTCCTCACTGAGTGAAAGAGTGGCAATGAGTTCGTCAGGGAAAGTAAAATTAGTAAACTGCTCCCCATGTAAAGGGGCTTCCATGAGTTGGTCTGCGATAGTTTGTCCTTTGATTGATTTTTGGTGTACAAACTCAAGGTCGAGATCGGCGAGGAGCATAAGCCATCGGGTGATGTTGGTTTAGATGAGGTTTGGCATACATATAATGAATGGGGTCCGCATTGGTGATGACAAAAGTTTTGTGATTCAGGAGGTAGTGTCGGAGTTTGGTGGCCATGAATGATAGGGCTAGGCACAACTTTTCTGCATGTGTATACCTAGTCTCGTAATCCACCAGAGTACGACTTATGTAATAAATGGCTTGTTCTCGATGCTCGGAGTCACGATGTGCGAGCATGGCTCCTACAACATGGTCGGTGGCGGAAAGGTAAAGGTAGAAAGGGTGATCGTCCTGAGGTGGGATAAGCATGGGTGGCTGCAAGAGATAGGCTTTAAGAGCCTCAAAGGCTTGGTGGCACTCTTCGCTCCATTGAAAGACAATGTCCTTTTTAAGGAGATGATGGAAAGGTTGACATCGATCCGAGAGTTGTGAGATGAAACGCCGGATAGATTGGAGTTTTCCCTGCAAACTACAATTGTTTGAGGTTAGTGGGTGGGGAATTTCTAGGATAGCTTTGACTTTAGCTGGATCGACCTCGATGCCACGCAAAGAGACAATAAAACCAAGGAGTTTTCCAAAGGACACCAAAGACACATTTCTTTGGTTCAAGACGAACACAAAGATTGTAACAGTGATCGAAAATAATGGTTAAAACATCGAGATGTTCACTGCGATGTTTAGATTTTCCAAGAAGATCATCGACATAATCCTCAAGGATAGTGTGCATAATGTCATGAAAATGTAAGTCATAGCCGCCGATAGGTCGCACAAAGCATTCTTAAGGCCGAAACATGACACGATAATAGAAGGTTCCCAAGGAGTTATGAAGGTGGTTTTATGTTGATCGGCCGGGGCTACCAAAATTTGATTGTATCCCGAGAAGCCATCCATGAGAGAAAGCATCTCATGGCCCGCAGTGAGATCAACAAGTTGATCAATACTTGGTAGGGGGAAGTCATCCTTTGGGCAAGTGAGGTTAAGGTCCCGGAAATCCGTACATATCCGAAGTCCCCCCGTTGCTTTAGTAACAGGTACGATGTTAGAAATCCATTGAGGATAGTCAATAGGTAAGATGAAGGAAACAGAAAGGAGTTGTTGAAGCTCTTCTTTGACCAAGAGGGCAATGCGTGGATGCATTTTTCTCAGTTTCTGTTTAACTGGTTTGGAATCGGGTTTTAGGGTAATGTTATGGACAGCAATGTCAGGATCAATTCCTGGCATGTCAGCGTAGGACCAAGCGAAAGCTTGGTTGCGGGCATGGAGGAAGGTAGTGAAGGTAGTTTGTTCTAATGTATTAAGAGATTGTCCGATCTTCACAATGTGAGGATCATCCTCTGTGTGGATGTTGATTTCTATAGTCGACTCATTCAACATGGTTTGAGTTTCAGATGGTAAGGCGCGTTGAATATAAGAGTCATCCGCACCAAGGTAAGTGAGGATGGAGTCGTCATCTTGGCACTCAACAACATTAATTGAAGGTGAGTCCTCTTCGATCATGTCTGGATACAGAAGGGGAAGAGAAGATGGGTCTTCATTATCACGTTGATAAGTGAGAGGACCCAGGAAGATAGCGTTTATGAAAAAAAAAAGTTAGGAGGGATGGATTCAGGGTCTATCGACTCTGTGGGTGACGATGGCAAAATGGGTGATGATGGTTCGGAAGGAGTGACTTCATCATCTTCCTGGATACAATGGATATGTGGTGTCTTTGGTGTAGGTGGTTCAGAGAATCCAAGACCACGACGATCTTTGTGTTTGCGTGTAGTTACAGGAATGATCGTATGTCGGCCTTGTTCATAAAGACCGAAACCGAAGCCCTTCCAAGCACAGCGCATCAAGAAGGTGAGGGCGAAGTGACGATTAGTTAGATATTGAAAATAAGATTGGAAGGGAACCACACCAAGGGGAGGTTCAGGGGTGACAGAGGATGTATCGACACCCCCATATGTTAGGTTGGTGCGGCAATTAGGTGGTCCGTAGGAGATTACTTCCCCCACACGACGGTCGTAGGTAGGATGCACATGTAACTGTCCATACTCCTGTGGGGTATGGAAAGTGCTAACGTTATATAGGTGATACTCCCCCAATGTAAGGCATTGAAAAACATCTACTAAGGGATCTGAGGTGGGGATGTTGTCCGTGGGAAAGGAAGTGGTATTTGCGGTGGCGGTTTCATTGGTTGAAGGTGTAGGTGCGGTTGAGATGGATGGTTGAGGTGTGGTCAAGTAGATGGTTGGGTTGGATGAATGGGTGTCTTGACTGGTACAAGCACATCATTAGGGCGATATAACATATTGCAGGTTTTGAAGGGGGGAGCGTCAGCTTTTACGGTGTAGGACTTCCCCTCATACTTGAATTTTATGCATCTATGTAAGGTGGAGGGAACGCATCCCATAGCCCGGATCCAAGGGGCCTAACAACATGTTGTATTGGAATTCTCCCTCAAGGACATAGAAGAGTTCGGGTAAGGTACGTGGCCCTACATGAATGTTAAGGATCATGGTGCCTAAGGTAGAAGTAATAGCATCATTGAATGAACGCAACATGGTGGGGTTGGCACACATGCAGCTAGAAGGGATATTCATTTGTTGGAAGGATTTGGAAGAGATGATATTTAGGCTAGTGCCCCATCAATCATAACACGATGTACTCGGATGTCCCGGATGTAAGCTGAGATGAAAAGAGTGGGGTCAAGATCTTCTGCACCAAAGTCAACAATTTCATCTTCTGGAGAAACCGACAAAGCAAAGCGGCTTGCATGTCAGACAGAGACAAAAGTGGTTCAGGGAGATAGGTTGTTTGGTGAGAGAAGCAATGATTGGGTGTTAAAATGGAGGCAACGGCAAGGTTTCATTAGGTAGGACCTCTATCCTCAAGGATTTCAATGAGATCTTGTCGATGAGATTCAGAGGTTTGAATGAGATCATACAATGTCATTTTTACAGTGATTGGTGAATTTGTTTGATCATGGTATGGTGGGCCACTCCATCAGAGACGAGGTAGGTAGGTCCACGAATAACCACTTTAGGTGGTGGTGCGATCGGGATGGCGGACGGAGAAAGAGAGGCCGCAGGTGTGCTTTCTTTAGCTTTCCCATTGGTTTTATGCCCTCGAGTAGCAATGCTAATCATGTTGATCTCATGAACACGAGAGGAGGAAGATGGTAGGGACCAGTCATTGTCTTTGAGAGGTGGGGTTGCAATAATGATGATATTTCTTTGAGGTGAGGACAAAGTAGTATAGAGAGGGATCAAGCTAAAGGTTTCTCCCTTCGTAAGTTGTCTTTCTTAACCTTTCTATCCGAGAGAGGTGACTGACGAAGGATGGATTTCAAAGCTTTGCATCCCTCTACATCATGTCCTGGTGTGCGGTGGTAAGCACAAATTTTAGACTCATCATAACCTATAGGTCGAGGTTTAGATGGATCATAGGGTCTAAGTGGGGGTAGGGAAATGGTCGCATTCTCCACCAACATATCAAGGATCTTGGCGTAAGATCCTTTGAGCGGGTCAAAGTCAGAGGAAGATGAGGCTATTGATTGGGTGGGTTTTGGTAATGTTTGGGTATGGTTGGTTCATATGGGTGGTGGCTTAGACAAGGGGTTTTGATAATTGGATTTAACTAAACGTGGCTTCTTCGGCGCAGAAGTTATGTTTAGCTGGTCAGATGACGTGGTAGCAGAAAACAACCATGGAGAAAGAGGAGTGACAACAACAAATCCTTTGATGATGGAGTTTGTTTAGGGTTGATAGGTGGACAGGATACTTGGGGTGATGGTGTTGATACACCCATGGATCTCTGTATGGGTGTAGAAGGCGCAGGTCATTTTAAAGAAAACGCAGGAGGTATGATGTATTGAGGCAAGGTGGAGGGGTGAGGTCCCAATATAGAAGGTAGGTGTGATGGTGAGGGTTTTAGTTGTGACAGAGGCATAGATTGGACTTGAGGAGATTGGGTTTGTCTCCTAGGTGGATGGATGGCTTTATTTTTGGATAAATCTAAGCATTTAGGTGGGTGTGTTAAGCTGGGTATTGGTGAAGTCCCAAGCATAGGGGGAGGTTTGGTTAGGTTAATAGAGGTGGATGAGGTATCCGGTAGAGATGAGGGGGGTGAGGATGAGGACATAGGCATTTTGAGCTTTTGTAAACACTTCGGGTATATGGTAGAGGTGTCTGGATCGGTCATCTGCATTTGAGTAGAGCATGGTGTACTCAAACGCTCCCATAGGACTCGTCTATCTTCTGAGGGATGACAATATTCACGTGTGAATAGGAAATTTTGTATGGAAGAGAGGTGGGTTGTGATTCCGGTCCACTGTGGGTGTGATACAGGGGGTAAATGAGGCACTGTATTAATGGGCGTTAAGAGGTCAACCGGTCACTGAAAAGATTTAGGCGATGAAGAACTAATAGGTAGGAGGGCATGTTTGAGAGGATCCGTCATGATTAAATAATTTGGTGATGTTGGTTCGAGAGGTGTCTCTTCTAAGGATGACATAAAAGTGACGAGCCTTCCTCTTATACAAAGAAGAGTGGTAGAAGGAGATGTTTGGGAAATAGATAAGTTAGATAACATCCGCTCACGCATTACAGGATGTGGTGTAAGAAGGCTCATCTGTGAGAAGAGAACTCTGGGTGGTTAATTCCTTTATGGGTAAAGGAATGGTAAGGTTATCATTTTGTCTTGATGGGGGTGGAGGGGGTTCGGATCCCTGCGTTAGTGAAGAGGCTCGATTCATAATTTCCTCGATAGGAGCTTTTGGTTGGGAGTCGAAGACCGCATGGATTTCATGAACACTCTCCTCGGCTAAGATATCTTGGTTTATGTTACTATTAGATGAGTGGTTTGGGAATGGTTTGTTGAAGATTTTCAAATTTCGGTTAGCAGGGGCATTAGGATTATCGAGGGTTATATCCCCTGCATCAACCATTTCCTGCACTATGTTTTTCAACATCTTTAGTTTTGTGGATCGTGTCCCTTCACGCGGTGGAAGTTACAGAAGTCATTTTCTTTGTACCAAGAAGGTATAGCATGGGTGGAATCAAACCCGGAGTGAGGTTTAACAGGAGGTAAGGTGATAGCTCCTGCTTTGAGTAATTTTTCCAAAATGACACCATAAGTTTCTCCCAAGGGAGTGTAATTGATGGGCTCGGCTTTATACTTATAGGTGGTTTTTGGCAGGGTATTAGATGGTGCTTGGGATTTGACCATCACCGCATGTACAACTCCTTTTGATTTCAAAGCAGTCGATGCGTGAGAATTGGTGGTGTTGGGTTTGTTGGTGGAGTCTTGGGTTCGTAAAATTAGGGTTTTTGTTGCGCAACCGCAATTTCTTCCTCTAAGGCTCGAATCTCTAGTTTTCGAGCCATAGTAAAGGCCTCATCAAAGGTGCGGAAAGTTTGAATTTGGAGGGTAGGAGAAATGTGCTTAGCGCAGGCCCGCGTAAAGAGTTCGATAAGTTCGGCCTGAGGCAAGGCATAAGTAAGTTGGTTGATAAGGCCCCGCCATCGTCCAACAAAATCTGTGATAGATTCGTCTTCAAATTGTCGGATGGCATAGAGGTCGGTGATAGATACTTTCTTGGCAATGTTAATGGAGAAATGATCCAAGAAAGATTGGGCTAATTGGTTAAAAGAGAAGATTGAGTGCTGGGTTAAAGCACTATACCACTCCAAGGCGGGTCCTGATAAGGACATGGGAAAGGTGCGGAGTAGTAAGGCATCGTCATGAGCAATCAGATAGCAGGCATGTCTAAATGATCGCAAGTGTTGTTGAGGATCCTCCTTACTATTAAAATGAGTAAATTTTGGTAATTCCCATTGAGGAGGATATGAATGAAGGGGGACAAAAGGATGAATAGGCTCCCGACAAACTTGCTCGTATGTCAGGGTGCTATGGCTTCTGAAATGAAGCCTCCAGATTTTTTGCATCTTGTCCATCATTTGTTTGATTAAATGGTGGTTGGATGAGATGATGGTGGTTGTTCGTAAACGGAGGAGGATTGGGCCAAGGGCCACCACTAGACAATGGTGGGGTTAAATGTTGATAAGGTATTGAGGACGAATATGTTGAGGTGACCGAATAAGGATGTCCTATATAAGATGTCAAGCCACCGGATAAGTGTGTGGAAATGAAAAGGTGGGCGGAGCTTGAGAAGGAAAGCTGTGTGTGGATGGCAGAGAGAAAGTTATGAAAGGGGAAGCTCATGAGAGAGATGAGGTAGGAGGAGATAGCGGTAATGATATGTGGGGCCCTCAGATTAACCAAAGGAAAGCCAATCAGGCCGTATGAACCTCCAAAGTCACTGAGTCGGGAGATGAAGCTAAGGATGAAGAGGGTAAGGCGGAGTTATTAGGTGGGGAAGGAGCTAAGTGAGCCACTATACTAATAGGCATACCAACAAGGAGTTGACCATCGGGTGTACGGTCAGGGGTATGAGACAAATAGTACTATACAGCGCTAGGATTAGCATCCAAAAATTTCACAAATTCCTTATCTCCTACAGGGATTTTGGGAACCTCACTGGTGTCCGTAGGATTCCCCATAGGATGTGAAGGGGGTGATTCAGGAAAAGGCACGGAATAGGCATGTGAAACCATGGCTGCAGCTTGTTTTCGAGTGATAACAACCATGGACAAGAGTACACAAAGCAGGATTCAATCTATCAGGAATAGAAACAGCCACAAAATGTTGGAATTGGTAGGTTGCTGGTTTTTCGGGAACTGTGAAAGATAGTAACCGATATCGGTCAGGTAACCGATGTCGTCGGATCATAGCGATGGCATTGGTAAGTTAACCGATGTCGGTAGAATAGGACCGGTGTAAGAAGTTGTAAGAAGTTGCTGATTTGGGGTTAACGATGCTTAGTATACCTACCAAACTGTTCTGAAGTGATCACTGAAACAGTGTATGACAGAGAAATAGAACTAAAAACAAGCAAGATGCACAAGAAAATCAAGAGACTAACCCTAGGATTAGTTTTAATTATTGTGGGCTTATGCCTTAGACGCAAGATGATGTCAATCCTAAACAAAAGACCTAAGGGAGATGTCAAGTTTGTTTTGGCTTATAAGGTTACCTCAATCGGAGGAATACCGCGGAAAAAGGGGGATGTTTGAGCTGTTGTGTTGATTATGATGTGATTTGATATGTGTTGTGTAGTGAAAGTAAGATTAATTTCTTGTCAATACCATGGATATCACCCCCACGTGTACGACCTGTTACTTAATCTATGTTCACTAGAATTGAAAACAACAAGCAAGAATGTGATGCACGTGTTTTAAACCCAAATCGAAAATGATATTCGATGAAGCAAAGGAGATGACTTTCACTAATGCAAAGATGTGAAAGCAAGACAAATTATTTTACCAAAATGACAAAATATTTTGTGAATATTTAGAAGAAACAAACAAGCAAGTATGCTCCCTATATGAAAGCAAGCAAGAAAGAAAGAAACCCGAAATGGGTCCCACCGGGCGTGCCAAAATGTTTTCGCATGAATGTTTCGTTCCTAGAATAGAGTTGCTTCTATCCTTTCATTCTCTTGAGAAACAGATAAGGGTTAGGGCTAGGAGGAATACCTGTTGAATGTTGGGAGGGTGCGCGCGTACCGTAGAGAGAGATCAGATCGATTGCGAAGAACTCCTTTTTGTCTAGGAAGGACTACCCGCAAGTAAGAATACAAGACCACCGATTTTAGTTAGACAATAAATGAGGGAACCGCCTGGGCCTGTGAAATATTAGACTTCCTTTCGAAGGTGGTTAGTTTTCCTCTTAATATGAATTAACACAAATTCTAACAAAGAAATTATTGCAAAATTACATTTAGTTACCTGTTAAAAAGCACTAGAGGAAAGGCTGGTTTTGGTTTGAGTCACAGTGACCGATGCCGGTCACTGTATAACCGGTACCGTTTTTGATAACCGATATTGGTAGGGGCAGTGATTTAGGGGCTTTTAATAAAGGTTGGCTATAAGGTGGCTATGGTGTTTATAAGGCTGGAAAATGATTAGGGATAGGCAATGGGGTGATGGATAAGACTCAGAGAGTGTGGGGGTTGTTCTTGGGGCAATGTAAGGGTAGAGGAATGACAGTTAGATGCAGGGGCTACCGGGTAGTAGATCTATGAGTGAACTTGTAATTACTATGATTAAGAAGTTCAAGAAATGTTATTTAAAAACATACAAGACACTACTTACTAGTTCCTGATGAAGATACATGTCCAAGGACTGTGATGACGAAGGCAGGTGGCTCTGTGGGATGATCCGACAATCAAAAGTGAGCTATCTTCTCTCCCAATGCTTAGATGAGTGTCACTGGGCTCTCGGTTACTCGCCAGTCTTGGGCTCAATGTCCTTCTCTCGCAAACTCTTCTTCTTTTCTTCACTTGTCTCTCGTTCTACCAAGTGAATTTTGGATCCTTCAAATGAATTCCAAATCCTTTGTTTTTGGTTGGGGGAGGTCATTTACAGGAACCGATGGTGTTTACGTAATCGACGCGGTCGAGTAGAACCGATGTCGGTTAAGTCAAAGTGGGCTATTTTTAGTAAAATAGCCAACTTTCCCTCCTTTTCTCCCGAGGGATTAGTTGTGGGCTTGGTCAAGTCATTATTAGGTTGGTTTTGGTGTGGGTGAGGAGTAATTAGTCATGGGTGTGGATGTAGACCAAGTTATAGGTCTTAATTAGGTTAGTTTAGGGTTAGGGCTAGGTCATGATGAGGTGGCAAAATGAGGTGGCAGGTTTGGAGATGTGGATTTATTAATTATAAGGTAATTAATAAATAATTGTGCAAGGTTTAGGTGGTGAGGTTAGGTTACGAAATGAGATGCGGGGCACATGGTGTCGTAAGACACAAATTTGGTGTCTACACTACAATGAAAAATTTGTCTAGTAAAGACTTCAACACTTCATTCATGATTGGCATGAACATGCTTAGTATGTTTATTAGCCTAAATGGTGTGACTAGCCACTCATATAATATATACAAAACCTTAAATGTATTTTTCCACTCATCACCTTTTGAAATCATAATTTAATGATATCCACTCTTTGAATAAACCTTCATGAAATATTGCATTCCACCTAAACAATCCATCAAATCTTCCATACGTAACAATGGAAACATATACTTGATGGTAATCTTGTTGATGGCTCTAGAATCAAGCAACATCCTCCACTCACCTTTTTTCTTTTGTGCTACTACTGCAAATACTACACATAGGATGAAAAAATTTGATCAAACCCTTCTCAAGAAAAATATGGACTTGCTTCTTCACTTCCTTACTCTCCATAGGTGTCAGCCAATATGTAACTTCATTCGATAAATTATACCTTAGAATCGAGTCTATATAATTACATATATTTTGTGTAGGTGGTGTTAGTGCAGAATCACATCACCCCCAAATTTCCTGAGTCTGAAATGGGGAATTCGGTGTGATTGCACAACATTGGACCATCTCTCAAGTTGTGGGACTTGCAGACTTGAGATGGACCTCCAAAGAAGGTTGGTTCCTTCTTCCTAATCTACCTGCCACAAGCTACTTGAGTGCAGGCAGAACCTAATCTATCCTAATCTAACAGTTCCAAAGAGACAGGAGAGAGAGAGAGAGGGTAAGAGAGCATACACTAAGTGGTGATACACCAGAAAAGGAAGTGGCTGATCATAGATCCAAGCTACGAAGTGCGAGAGAGGTGAGTAGAGGAGGGTGGAAAAGATGCAGCATAAAACCAAAGATGAATGTCAAACAGAACACCACTTCAAGACCCATTAAGCACAATTCCTGGGACCTACAACAAACATCAAAGTATGTATAGTATACCTTGCAATGATGAGAGGTAAGAAGAGACAATAAAATGAGCCAAGGATGGATAGATGCATCACAAAACAAATTCTATTACTCCAAAATTTACACGGTACATCATCAGTGGGCAAGGGGCAAGGAAATTCCATTACAGAGCCATGAGAAGAGGCTTAGACTCCGTGTTCTACCCTAAGGAAGAAAGAGAGGGGGTAGGAGAGAAAAAATGACCAACCCTTTGAATATGCCCCTCCTTTACAATATATAGAAGAATGAGAGAGAAAGAGAGAGGGAAAATCGAACTCTGCTCCAACCACCCCTGCAATGCATTGAATTCCACCTGCCACAATGAAGATCTTTATTGCAAGACCCATGCCTCCATCATTGTCCCTTCTCGAACAACCATTTAAATTAGTGGGCCAAAACATTAATGGAGGCAGGTGAGAAGCCATGCCGCCGATATCTTTCCAAAAATCCTCTCCCACCCAAATTTGAGTTTCCAGTCAAAAGATATGGCTGTCTGAAGATCAGGGTCATGGGCGTGCAATATTTAAAAGAGTCTATCTATACCGGATCCACGTGGCAGCCTCATACATCTTGAAGATTTGGCTCCTTCCTTTCAATCTTGAAATCATGTCGGATTAACATGTGGCGACTTCCACGGGCTCCTCGTTTTCTTTTATATTTTTCCTAAGTCCTTCCCATTTGGCGGAGACACTGTGTCTGACCCGAGACACATGGAGGCTTCACGCTTGTTTGGAAAATTTCCCCAAATTTTGCTTTTGAAATTACGTAGATGAGACACATGGAAGTCTCCACAGGCCTTTTGGAATTTTCAACGGATGACCTTACCTCCTCGGACTCTGGACACGTGGCAGGTTGGCGCTTGTTTGGGGAATGCATTTGGGCCGTGCCTTTGAAATTACACTGATGAGACATGTGGCGAGTTGGCACATGTTTGGGGAATGCCTCTAGATTCACCTCTTGAAATTGCACCGAAGAGACATGTGGCTCCTTCCGTTGGCTTGTTCCTTTCTTTGTATTTTGGCTAAGTCCCTTTTTCTTGGCAAGGCCATATATCTGACCCTAGACACATGGAGGCTCGACACGCATTTGGGAACTCACTCCGAATTTTACTTTTAAAGTTGTGCCACGCTAACACGTGGCTCCTTCCGCTTACCTTTTGTACTTAACCGATTCAAGCCTACTCCCTTTTCGGGCCTGGGACACGTGGAAGGCCCGCGCTCATCTGAGTCTCTGTTTTGGGTCACACCTTTGAATTTACGCTGATGAGACATGTGGCACTGTCATGGCTCTCTATACTTAGTCATTTTGGGACCACTCTGTCTCCCTTTTTTTTACTTTGTTAGACCCTTGACACGTGGAGAGTTGGCACTCATTTGAGTCTTTTCACTTTGGACCCAGCCTTGGAGTTGCGATGAAACACGTGGAGGCTTCCACCGACCCCACTTATACTTAGTCATTTTAAATAGCCAACTATGTCTCCTTTTCAGACTGGGACACATGGAAGCCTCATGCTCATTTGGGAACCCACTCTGAATTTTACCTTTGAAGTTGCATCGAGTTGATTGAATGGCTCCTTCAATTAAGTTCCCCATTTTAACTTTTTAATTGCTAACTCTGTCCATTTTTTGGATCTGGGACACGTGGAAGCCTAGCGCTGTTTGGGGTCTCCATTTTAGATTCAATCCTTGGAGTTTCACCGATGAGGCACGTGGCACCCTCCATGGCTCTATGAATTTTCAATGGCCGATGAGACCCGTGGCCCTGCATTCGAAAATTGCACCATTTGCGAAAAAGTCAAAAAGTTTCAAAGTCCCTCGCAGACCCGCCGGCCCGCAACTTGACTTGGGAAAAATTTCCTCCTTGGCCCCGTGGACCTGCTTTTGGCAAAAATTCATAGTCAGGCCCACAGCCTACATTTTCCACTTGGGCAAAAGACACTTTGGGGCCCTCCAGCCCACTTTTTCCACTTTGCAAAAAGTAGAATTTCTCGGGCCTGCGGGCCCACAATTATACTTGTGTCTTTTTACGAAAAGAGAAAAATATCAAAATGTCTCCCATCGGTCTGCAATTTCCATTTGGAAAAAATTCTTCCCTAGGCCCATTGGCTCACTTTTGGCAAAAAGTCCCTCTAAGGCCTGTCGGCCCACAACATGAAAAATACAAAGAGTTAGAAGGACTTATTTATATCTCTGGAAAGGGGAAGAAAATTCCTATCTGATGGAAATGATTTCAAGGTGCCTTAAGTGTTTGAAATATGTTAAAATTCATATTGAAGCACAAAGAGGGAAAATGGTGTCAGTTGACTCAAAATAAGTGTGAGCTTATTTTGGTCAACAATTTGGTGACTCATGGGGATCACTGTCTACTAGGTGAAATGATCAATGGCCTTGAAGCATCCATTGGGCATGGAGTTTGCTTAGTGGACACAGATTTGATCCGAACTTTGAAAATCTGATCCCTGAGCCACTCAAAAACTATTGGAACCAGAGTTGACCCTACTAGAACAAGCCCCATTATTCGCACTCTCAATTTTTCAAGGAAATCATGGAGATTAGATCTCTAAGAGTAGAAAATTGTCTTTACCTAGGGATTTTACCTGTTCTAAAAATGGACTATGGGCACACTAAACCACATAGTGATACAACCTTGGAGCAATGAAACACCACGACACACTATGTACAAAACTGGAAATCATACATGCTCTAAGTGGAACATGCAGAGTGTACAAAGCACTTCTTCTAATGAAAACAAACCTAAACCTACTCTATGCTAACTAGAGAGAAAAGGGAATCAAACAAATCCTACAACTATCAAGGAGAAGTAGCTTCCCTTTTTCAAAAGGGGTAGCCATGCAAATGATTTGACACTAAATATGGTTTCTTGTATGAGTGAAAAAATGACTATAAGTCAGTCTTCCACCCAAATCATCAAGGTGTCAACTGGAAACAAGAAAAATTCCTCTCTTAGTTGCTCTTCATTTGGGTTGAAGAGCCATTGCATCTGATCCTTGGTACTTTGGAGCTCATCCTCATGCTCTGAAATGAGCATGACCGGTGGCAAATCTCTTGGCTCTGATGAAGCCAAATACTTGATTGGGCACAATGGTCTGGTCATTTGAATGTGCCCATAGTTATGAACTTCAACTCCAAGAAGGGAGTTTTCTTGCTGACCTTCCTGGATGGATGGTGTGAGAGAGATGATGACATCCTCTTTCTCTTTTCCTTCCTCCTCCTGTGAAGAACGTGGAAGACTCATATCTTCCAACCTTGGTTCCAGAGAGACTAGTGTGAGACACAGGTTGTTGTCCTTGGATGCTCTGCTTCATGATAGCAGGCTCATATGCTTGGAAGGTGGATGATGGAGGAGAAAATGATGTGATCTCCCATGGATCCTCTCCATCAGACCAATCCTCCAAGTTAGATAGATAATCTACCTCCTTGTTGCCCTGTTGCATGTGCTTTACCTCCTCCATGGTGTCCTCCTGATCTGCAACTAGCTCACCATGGTTCCCTTCTTCTTCAAACATGAAGTTTGAAATCTCAAACTCTTTTTCAACACCATAGCTTGAAGGGGATAGAATAAGAGGAAGAACTCAAGGTTCTTCTATTGCTCCACACTTAGAGTCTCTCAAATTGTATGGTCCTCCTTCATCATGGGTTCATTAATCAAATCAGACCCTTGGAACGAAAGAAAAAAATCTTCAATGATGTTTTCTTCATTTAGTGGCCTCAACTCTGATTTAATCTCTCCCATATGTTCCTCTTCAATGGGACTTGGAACTGGTTGTTCTTCCTCCTTAACTGGTTGTGTAGCTTGGATTAGATCAACATCCTCTTCAAACAAAGTGCCATAAATAGACTGTTGATTTTCTTCTTCTTGTTCTTGCTCTTCTTCTGCTGCAAACTCAACCTCAGCCACCACTGGCTCTTCAACTCTGACCTCCTCTATTGGTTTAACCATCAAGGGGATCTTTGTAAACTCAAATCTAGCAGCCCAACTCTTCATATTTTCTATCATTTCTTCTATGTTGGGCTCCCCTTCTTGTTGTTTTCCTTGACTGGATTCTTTAGTCTCTTCCCAACATGGACTTGGGAAAGCAAGAGGAGTGGTAGGTTGGGGTTCAACTAGTTTTTCTCTTGTTTGTTTGGAGGAAATGACCCTTGGAAGGGAAAAGGGTAGAATAATTAGGATGGGATGGAAGACTAGAAGATGGAGAAGGGAAATCAACACTTGGAGCAGCAACTGAGGGACTTGAATCTTGATCATGCTGAAATGATAAAGTTTGAGAAAGAGAAAATGAAGGATAGGGAGTTGGTGATTGACTTACCCATTGACAAGGTTGTCTCACACTTTGCTCATATGCCTCAATATCCTCAATCCACTGTGTAAGTTGAGGCAACACTTCAACCATGAAGTCAAGCTTCTCCTGAGGGTTGTAATGTCTTGGAAAAGGGCCTCCCCATGGACAAGGTGCCCTGAAACCAATCTTGAATGCCTTCATCTATGTTGTAGCCCTGGACTACACCATGCTAGCCTCCATTCCTTGAATCTTCTCCAGTAGATTAGCATTTTCCATGTAGTTTTCACCATTATATGCATCCCCTTGTTCTTGATAAGCTCCTTGGCCAAAATGGTTTTGACACTTACTCATATGGGTAAGCATAATGGTTTTGGATCTGATCATAATGTTGATCTGGAGGAGTTGGGAAATACATTAGAGGTGGACTGCATCATTGTTGTTGTTGCAAGTGTGAGTTCCAAGATGGAAATGAAGTCATGATTGCACAACTTCATGAATGGAAGAATATGAAAGATGTGGAAATAAGGATGAATGAAGATGTGTGGCAATGGATGGAAAAGGTCTCCAACTTAGAGAATGGGTTGTTGAGCAGATGGAGTCACCAGATGTGCTTTGAATGTGCCTCTAAAGGCTGAATCTCACCAAGAACACATCAACTCAATGAAATGGAGTGAAGACCTCTTGGTCCCACCAAGCGTGCCAAAACTGTTAGTGTGGTCACATTGTGGCTTAAGATTTTTGTTGATAATGAGAACCTTGGATAGATGAGAGATCTAACCTCAATGTCCCACCAGGTGTACCAAAACTATTAGTGCAAAATCACAACACCCTTGAATGTCCTGAGTATGAAATGGGGCATTCGGTGTGATTGCACAACATTGGACCATCTCTCAAGTTGTAGGACTTGCGGACTTGAGATGGACCTCCAGAGAAGGTTGGTTCCTTCATCCTAATCTAACTGCAACAAGCTACTCAAGTGCAGGCATAACCTAATATATCCTAATCTAACCATTCCAAGGAGAAAGGGAGAGAGAGAGGGTAAAAGAGCCTACACTAAGCGGTGATACACCAAAAAAGGAAGTGGTTGATCATAGATCCAAGCTTACCGAAGTGGAGAGAGGTGAGCAGAGGAGAGGGTGGACAAGATGCACCACGGACCAAAGATGAATTTCACATAGAACACCACTTCAAGACCCATTAAGCACAACTCTCAGACCTACAAAAACATTAGAGTATGCACAGTATACCCTGTAACAATGAGAGGTACAAAGAGACAATAAAATGAGCCGAGGATGGACAGATGCATAACGAAACATATTCTATTGCTCCAAAAGTTACACAGTACATCATTAGTGGGCAAGGGGAAAGGAAATGCGATACAGAGCCATGAGAAGAGGCTGAGACTCACGTTCTACCCTAAGGAAGAAAGAGAGAGGGGGGAAGAGAAAAAATGACCAACCCTTTGAATATGCCCCTCCTTTACAATATATAGAAGAATGAGAGAGAAAGAGAGAGGGAAAATTAACTCTGCTCTAACCACCCCTACAATGCATTGAATTTCACCTGCTGCAATGAAGAGCTTTACTGTAAGACCCATGCCTCCGTCGATGTCCCTATACTGAATAAGAAAGAGCCCCATTCTTCATCATGGCGGTAGGTGGAAGACTTGACAACCCCCAAAATTAGTGGGCTAAAACATTAATGGAGGCAGGTGAGAAGTCGACACCGAGATCTTTCCAAAAATCCTCTCCCGCCCAAATATGAGTTTCAATCAAAAGATATGGTTATCTTAAGATCAGGATCGTAAGCGCACAATATTTAAAAGATTCTATTAGTACCAAATCCATGTGGAAACCTCTCACATCTTAAAGATTCGGCTCCTTCCTTTTGCTCTTGAAATTCCACCGGATTGACACGTGGTGGCTTCGCAGCTCCTCATTTTCCTTTATATTTTGTCTAAGTCCTTCCCATTTGGTGGAGACATTGTGTCTAACCTGAGACATGTGGAGGCTTCGCGCTTGTTTGGAAATTTTCCCAAGGTTTTACTTTTGAAATTCCATAGATGAGACACGTGGAAGTCTCCGCAGGCCTTTTGGAATTTTCAACTAATGACCTTACCTTCTCAGACTCTGGACATGTGGTGGGTTGGCACTAGTTTGGGGAATGCCTTTTTGGCCGCGCCTTTGAAATTGTGTTGATGAGACACGTGGCGAGCTGGAGCATGTTTGGGAAATGCCTCTGGATTCACCTCTTGAAAGTGCGTTGAAGAGACACGTGGCTCCTTCCGCTGGCTTGTTCCTTTCTTTGTATTTTGGCCAAGTCCCTTTTACTTGGCGGGGCCATATATCTGACCCTGGACACATGGAGGCTCAAAGTGTACATTTGGGAACTCACTCGAATTTTACTTTTGAAGTTGCATTGTGGTGACACTTGGCTCCTTCTACTTACATTTTGTACTTAGCTAATACAAGTCTACTCCCTTTTCGGGCCTGGGACACGTGGAAGGCCCGTGCTCATCTGAGTCTCCATTTTGGGTTGCACCTTTGAATTTGCACTGATGAGACACGTGGCGCTGTCGATGGCTCTCTATACTTAGTCATTTTGGGCCCGCTCTATCTCCCTTTTATTTGACTCTGTTGGACCCTTGACACATGGAGAGTTGGCGCTCATTTGAGTCTTCACACTTTGGACCCAGCCTTGGAGTTGCACCGATGAGACACATGGAGGCTTCCGCCAACCCCCTTATACCTAGTAATTTTAAATAGTCGGCTCTATCTCCTTTTCGGACCTGGGACATGGTGAAGCCTCACACTCATTTGGGAACCCGCTCCGAATTTTACCTTTGAAGTTGTGTCGAGTTGACGCGTGGCTCCTTCGTCGGTTCTGCCCCATTTTGAATTTTCAATTGCCGACTCTGTCCCTTTTTGGATATGGGACACATGGAAGCCTAACACACTTGTTTGGGGTCTCCATTTTGGATTCAATCCTTGGAGTTGCGCCGATGAGGCACGTGACACCCTCTACGGTTCTGTGACTTTTCAATGGCCGATGAGACCCCGCGGGCCCACATTCAAAAATTACGCCGTTTGCAAAAAGGTCAAAAAGTTTCAAAGTCCCCCGTAGACCCATCGGCCCACAACTTGACTTGGGAAAAATTTCTTCATTGGCCCCATTGACCGGCTTTTGGAAAAAAGTCATTCTTGAGCCCGCTAGTCCGCATTTTCACTTGGCCTAAAGAGACTTTCGAGCCCTCTAGCCCACTTTTTCCACTTTATAAAAAGTAAAATTTCTTGGGTCCACGGGCCCGTAATTATACTCGTGTCTTTTTGCGAAAAAGGAAAAATGTCAAAATGTCTCCGTCGCCCCGCCGGTCTACGATTTCCATTTGGCAAAAATTCTTCCCTAGGCCTATCGACCCACAACTTGAAAAATACGAAGAGTTAAAAGGACTTCTTTATATCTCTAGAAAGGGGAAGAAATTTCCTATCTGATGGAAATTCTTTTCAATGGGCCTTAAGTGCTTAAAATATGTAAAAATTCAGATTGAAGCACAAAGGGGGATTTTGGTGTCAGTTGACTGAAAATAAGTGTGAGATTATTTTGGTCAACAAGTGGTAATCCAAGTGGAATATCTAACATGATATACACAAACCCACATAACATCTCATGCACTTCATGTGGAAGTTCTCATTTCTATGCCACAGTGTCATCCTTCTTCGCATGTGTAGGTTTTGGAATGGACACAACATTCATTCTTCATCTTCATCTCATGTAGGAAACTATATTCTCAAAACCAATACCTTCAAACTTTTCTCCACTTCTTCACTCATACCCTTCAAACAAATTCAAGTATACTATTTTATGTCCTTCACCAAGGTATAAGTATTGTGCACAATCATCGTGTTATGCTTTCTTATCACACTGCCAAGGTTGTCCAAGTAACAAATGGCATAAATTTATGGCAATAATATTGCACAAGACTTCATCTTCATATGTGTCAATATTAAAGCACACTTTACATTGATCATTCACAAGCAATTGATGTCCCTTCCATAACCAAAACACTTTGTTCAATTTGGATGCACAATCCTCTTTGGACCAAGCTTTTTAACCATCTCATTAGAAACAATATTAGTTGTGCTACCACTATCAATAATGACTTTATAACACTTACCTCCATACTTTTAAATTGTCATATATGATTTTTTCCTTTATGCAGGTGTATTCTTCACTTTAGTTATAGATTTAACATGATTCTCTTCATCATGAGAGCTTCTTTGTGTTACCACTCTTTTACACCACCAGCACAACACTCTTTGTATATGCATCATGGTTTTAACATTATTCTTCCTTGCACCATTATTTAGTTGTGATTGTGAACACTCAAACACAATATGCCCAACTTCTCACAACGTAAATATGTTCCAGTGAATCCGCTATCTCTTCCATGTCCTCTTCCTCTGAAAGAATATCTACCTCTACCTCTTTACACATGATTTTGATCATGTGAGGAACTCACTTCGTGCTCTTGATCATGATATAGCTTATCACTACACATTATTCCACCTCTTCTCGAGAATTTTTTGGTCCCTCACATACTGCTTTGTTGTCTATGTGACAATTTTTCTTATGCCTTCAACACATACTAATACGATTCTTTGACAAAACACAATTAGATCATACAGAACTCATCATTAATGGATAAGTGCAATTTTTCATATACCTTGAAATATTTCGGTGTCATCTTCAATTTGACCTACTATAATAGATAATGTATAGAACTCTTCATTGTAATATTTATACTCATCTCTTTCAATTATAAATTTAGAAACTTCTTGAAAAATTTACTTGATAGTTCAAAGGTATAAATTTGGCCTTCAGCTTCAAAACTACTCTATCCTACTTATTTATCTATTTTTTACCTTGACATACCCTTTTAGTCTATACATGTTCCCAACATAATTATGCAAGACCTTTCGACTTATTACATTCAAATGTCACCTTCTTGGGATCTTCTACAACTTCATACTCGGCAAATCTAGCCAATTATCTCTTTATGATTCAAACACCTTGAATAACCCACAACATCTAACTGTGTCTTACTACGTAGCCTTGTAATTGCATGCAAAACTCCATCCTCTTACACATTAACATGGTCTGCTTTAAGAATCTTGGTCCTCAAGTACTCCTTCAGTGAATTTTTCATCACTTAAATAATTATCTATTGCAACTCCTCACCATTGCACGATCTCAATAGCATCCAAATGATCTTGTACTATTCTCATCATTTGCACCAAGTCTACCTACCTTAGCACTCTAGGTGCTCTCGCCGCCGAGGAAGCAAAGTCTCCTCTAAGTGCCATCTCAATTTCCTCACAACACTCAATAATAACAAAATATTGCATTCTATACCCTCTACGCAAAAGAAACAATAAAAACCTCTTTTATTAATAAGGAAAACATTACAAATTATGGTGCAATGCATTCCCATTTTGCTATAATCTTATGAAAAACTCTGTAAAAATCCCCAAAAAAATAATTTCAATCCATATGGCCCTATCCTAGTTGTGCTTGTGACAGACAAGACTCCAATTGAATTAAGATTTTCTTCTTGGCTAATGGAGCTTTACAATGCAACCTAAGCTACTCACATTGCTTCTACAAACACGTGCTTGCTTCTCAATTCACTATTATGGCTCTATTATCTTCATTACAACATCATATGGCTACCTTCCGCTAACTCATAACAAGACCTAGATGCTTTACACATCAATCACTCCCTCTATTTATAGAATCTAGTAGGCGAACATAATACAACCTCAGAAATAAAAGTGCATTTGCAAATATTCCTTGACTTGATCATATAATTGACAATGCATCTCATCTAGTTTGTAGCTAATCATTCATTGGGGTGTCTTCATTTAATAAAAACATGCCAAGTCACTCGATCGTCCCATTAGCAAAGGAATGGATCAAGGCCCATAGTGTTCCAATTACAATTGTGTCAATCTTGACAAGAATGCAAAAGACATGAGATATGCGAAGGCATAAAATAGAAAAATAATTGTAGGGTGCAGATGTTCAAAACATAGTGCCTGCACAAATGCCCATGGTCCCCACACAAAAGCTTCTAGAGAAAAACTCCAAAGGTTGTGCAAAACCTCAAAACTCTTAATGCCTTGCTCCTTTATTCTAAACATGTTGGCTTGATTTTCTACACAGCTGAAAACCTAGGAAGTCATGAGATAAATCTCCCTAATTTACCGATGAGGCTCCCGTGTAATATTTTGTCAATTATATATCCTAATATCTATTTGTGGGTATTACTTTAACCATGTAGCTCATGAACCATAGCTATATGGTTCTGCAGCAAGTAAGCAGCTATAAAAGAAAGGAAAAACTACAGAAGAGGAAAATAATAGGAAATGGAAGAAAGTAGAGAGGATGTGCAACCCAAACAATAGTTTATAGAGTTGATTGCATGCACATAGATTAAAACAAATAGATCATTAAGCACATAATTCAAAGAAAAGGAAACTTTCAGATCTAGATCTATAATAACACAAAGTTTATGAACATATCTAGAAAGAAAGTAAGAAGCAAAATGCACCATTGACACAAAGTTCTCAAAACCTCTTCTATATTCTTCTGCTTGCAGAAATCTGGGGTTTCAGCTCAAATTCTGGAACACAAGAATGCTGATTACAAATTCCGATCCTTTAACTCGTAGGTTCTTCCTCTACTTATAGCATGTAGATGTGGAAATTCAAATGGGAGACTATAACTAAACTAGAACATAAACAAGAAGTAAAAAGAACATCTGGCAATCATCTTCCCCTAATTCCTCTCTTAATGACATGCATCAGGAGTTCAAGCTAAAATTGTGCACATCTGTCACTTAACTCAAAGAGTCATTCCAAATAACTTAAAGTAATGGTTTTCAAACCAATAACTTTTAAGTTTACAATTACATCTAGGAACATAAGAAATAAGAGAAGAAAGAAAAGAAGAAGGAAGATCTACTAGCTATAACTTCTACACTTTCTTTTTGTTTTGATACTGAATATACTTTTCAAACATATAGTTCAATAATTTCCCATCCGCTTTAGCCACAACTTCTTTCTCTATCTTGAATTGTAGCAATCCTTCGCTCAAAACTTCGATGCTCACTTCCACCTCCTTCAAACTAGGCCCGAACTTCTTAATGTTTGATTGCAGTGTTACCAGCTTACTGATTGAATTCATCATGAAAGGCCTAATAGCTTCATCAATCCTCTCTTGAATCATCAGAAGAGAGCCTTCTAGGGAATCAGGCACTTTGTTGGGAATGGTCCTTATGTATGAAGAAACATTCCCAACCACTTCCTCATTGGTGAAAGCAATTACATTGCTTCATAGTGACGATGCCATATCCTCAAGCACCCACATTCTTTTCAACATAATTCTGAAGATTTCCAAGTGGAAAGAGACTATGAATTCAAGTTTCTTCCCCTTTTCAACCGATCCATCAGGCACAATTCATTCTGCAATCAAAACCTCCATCGACAACTTATTTATCTCGACCAAAGTGCCCAGGTTACTTTTAGCCACTGTATTCATATCTATCGTGTTTGTCACTAGTTGCTCCAGCTGAACTAATGCATCCTTCATAACCTTTAGAAGAACTGGCACCTCCCTGAGTTGTATAGAATCTTGGCGAATGATTAGGCTCTTCCATTGATCGATAGCTCTAACTTGGTTACCTGCATTTTCCACTTCCTGCATTAGATGATCACTCACCTGCTCATGTGCTGAAATTGGATGAGAGAAAGGTTTGGAAACTTTAGCAATGATCTCGCACAACTGGGAAACCTACTTTTGAAGTTAATATTTTTTTGCCTTCTCTTTGTCAAGCTTAAGGAATAAAGCATTTATCAATGTCTATGTGTCTTGCTTTAATCCTTCAGTAGTGGTTTGACCTATCAACACTTTGGTCACTGTTATATCCACTGCCGTAAGCTCGCTCTTTTGCTTTCCTTCTGTCGAAACTGATACCTCAGCAAAAATTTTCCCTGATTCTTCAATAATCAACCTTGAAGTCACCTTAGCAACTTTAGGTCTTCTGTCTTTTCCGCCCAAACTCAGGAGCAGCTGCAAGTCATGTTCCTCCAAGTTGATCTCCTCTCTAGCTTCCGGGACTGACTGTGAGGCCAACCACTTTGAGAAATTACTTCTCAGAGAATGAGAAGTCATTGAATGCACCACCATCTCATGCTCTGGTTCCTCTCCATCCGAAATTGCTACAGTGTTGTGACTGTCGTCTTCTGAATTGTCCAAAGACAATGCTCTTTCAAATTCTGCCATCTACAACTTTAGCATTTCTTCAGGAAGAGGTGAAGATTGGAGTGGATGAGGAGAGAACACAAATGTTTCTAGATTCAATGGAGGAATGACAATATCTTGCTGAGGTTCACAGGCTGGTGAAGTGTGGTGAGTTGACGCTGGAGAAGTCAGAACTAGCACCATAGCCATAGAAGTGACCTTTTCCTGTGTATGAGACTTTTTGTGCACTTTAAGCTTTTAGGCCTTCTGTTGCTTTCTCCCTCGTGCTTCCTTTTGATGGAGTCTCCTGCACTGAGGTTGCCTATGATTTGATTCATCAAAGCTTCATCAAGGCAATATCCCTTTGTCAGCAACCAGTTCGAGGTGTTGACCAGAACCGCAGCAGATCTTTCCTCGATCGTGTGGCAGCCACCAATGTTCTCCTGAAGAGCAACTCTATCCCCTCCCATCTGGTGGTATGAGTCAAGTAACACAAGCCCATCGTCTATGAGATCCACAAGTATCCATGCTAATCCATAAACATTTGTCGCATTGATAACCTGTTGAAGTCTTTATTTCTGACTTCGTACTCACTTCTGCACTTCATCCAGAAGTCTTCTAACAAAGGCACATGCGATTATTCCTAGGAGATTGTCTTCCTTGCTACCCCATATGGATCGAAGTTCAACTGTGCTGGTAAGAATTCATGCTCACACTCAGAGAACATCTCAACTTCAATTCCTCTAGCTTTGTGAATACTCTGGCAGCTGTAATAACCCACTGTGATTAGAAAGAAGCCTATAGATTTGTGCCACTTGGATTTTAGGTCATGCATCTCCATGAGTTTTCTGCACAACTCCATGATAGCCAATTTTTCGCTTGGATATCTAGGCAACTTGACCGGTTCTCCTGAAAATTTGGTTACCCTGAGGTATGTCAAGTTTGCAAACTGGATGAAGATACAGCCATGCTAGGATATAACTTCCCAAGCTTCCTTGCTCACCCTATTGGTCTTCAGATCACTATTCAACTTGCAAATGAATTCGTAGAAGAATCCATCATTGACCACCTTGTAATATTTATTGCATTCAGGCACAGTCAACTGCGGGTAACACTCAAAAATAATTCATTTAAGAGTACACCCCGTCTATCCAACTTGGAAAAGTACCCTACGAGGCTACTACATATACCAGGTAGGAAGTCATCTTGAAGTTGTATGTCCGTCTCACACTTCGAAGCTACTCACCGTGTTGTCACTGATGATCTCCACCCAATTGATTATTGAATCAACTTTGTTGATCTCAATGGTTCTAATGAAGACATACATCCATGAGCAGAAGTTGTGAGTGTTGGCTTATTCATTTATCTTGCATAGAAATGTAGTAATATCATCCACTTTCTACACCAAATTAGATCGTGGAAGAGTGCTCAGAAACTTGGATGGAGACTTGGGCTTCTTCATATATCTGCTATTCATTATGCCCACATGGTCATGCTTTTTCTTCTCCTATCTATTGTCGCATGTCAACATGCTAATTGTAGTTACCACTGGTCACATTGGAATCTTCAGACAATAATTGATAAAATGTGCATCCATCCTGATTATCGTCTTTCTGCAACATCCCGAATTGTTCTGGATAGGAGATGGTATGACCTTGCACACTCCATGAAAAATTTAGGCAACTGAGTTGTGACTGGGAATGCTAAAGCTTGAATAATTCCACTACTTTTTATTGCCCACATAAGAGACGTCTTTCTAGCCCTGGATCTGTCAATCAATTCGAAGAGGGGTTCGGGGCCTAAATCTGTGTCATTGATATCAAAAAATCTAGAAGTAATGCATGATTCTACTGATCCTTCTCTTTCATCCCACTTTATCATGGCTGAAGCAATCTTTATCTGAGGAACCTTTGTCTGAACTCTTTTCCTTTTAATCTTGCCAGAATTCTTTGCAATTGGTGCATATCTAGTAATTTCTTCATATTCGGAAGATATATTCAATGTACCTGACATTGATTTGAACTTCCTTTCACTTATATAAGCACCTGTAATGAATACTTGGGCACTTATACCAACATACAAATAATTAACCAAGCTTAAATCAAGTTGCTCCAACCCTAGGCACCAAACTTTAAAGCTTTCCGGCAATGAAAAACACTTTTTTATGCAAAAATCCTCCTTTGGGCGCCAAAACTGTCCAGGCTGCAATCCTTTGCAAAAAGAATTAATTACATCTTCATTATGGCAGCCCATGCTTATATAACTCTCAGCATTCTATTTTTAATAATTGTCCCTCCTATTCCTAGCAATTAATTAATAAACAATGATGTTTATTCACCCAAATTGGGTGCCTATTTTTGCATGTTGTTGGCTGCCATTAAATAAATTTTATTTATTTATTTTTAGCATGCTACCTTCAGTTCACTTTGGCTTATCCTCATGCATTGACTTTCTATTCATCCTGGGCACCAAAATTAGGCAAAGCAGCTATTAATAAATACCATTAATATCATTGTTTAATCACCAAATGGGTCACACTTTTTGACATGAGTGAATTCTAAATTTAAAAAGTCAACTTCTGGTGGGAATTTTCACCCTGCACCGCAGCTCTAAAAATCCCTTCTTCCACTTAAGTGATTTACCTTTCATCATGGGAATTTTTACCCTGCAAGGCAGGTAATAAATTCCCACTTGCCTGCTGCTTCTAATTTTCCCACTGCAACTTAAGTGACTTTCCAAAAAGTGTGACTTGCATTAAAATTAGCCTCCTTTGAAAAAGTGTGACTTGTTTGGGTGAATAAAACCTTCTGATGGGAAAATTTAGCTGCTAGGTAGGTAAAAATTCCCATCGGTGCTTTAAGTGATTTTTCTTTATTTTATAATGGAAATTTTTACTCTGCAAGGCAGGGAAGAAATTTTTGTCTGCCGCCGCCTCTAATTTTCCCATCGCAACTTAAGTGACTTTAACTTCATGGAAATTTTCACCCTACAAGGTAGCTAATAAATTCTCACATGTCTGCCACTACCAAAAATCCCACTGCAACTTAAACCTATTCATTCCCAAAAAGTGTGACTTGCCTAGAGAGGCTTTTTGTGCATGACTTCATCTTTTTTGGTTAGAAGCTTACATTTTGAGGCTGATTCCTTCTAGTGTTGTGTCTATAGATGATCTCTAGATGCTTCAGGAAATTAAACAGACTATATTGGTGAAGGAATTGACCTAAGGGAATTTCACAGAGAAATTGAGGAGAAAACTAAAAAAAGACGCAAAAGAAATAAATAAAAGTGAAAAATGTTGTCAAAAGTCGCAAACAATGCCTTGAATTCATTTCTGGTGAAAACCCTAATGCGACGAGTGAATACTAGCATGCAAAATTGCAACAGGATTCAACCAGAGCACAATTCACTTCAAACGGGGCATTATTTATTTAATAAATAATTAAATAAAAATTTCCCGCAGACAAAACTTGGTAGACGGATAAAATGAGTTTGGGCATCTAGGTATTTGTCGAAATTGGCTCATATGATTCACTGGGAATATTCTAACATAATACAAACATCTTTGACAATAAAAACACAAAAAGACCCACTATTTTAAAAGAACGATTTTTTTTTTAAATGGGTTGTCCCAGATTTCAGGGTGAAATCTGAGGACACCAAAACAACAACATGCACAACATTGCAAGGTCATGCAAAGTCATGCAAAATTACCAAAAAATTATTCTTGTCTCTCTAATTCTATTTGGTGATGCAAGATTGCAAGTGAACCCAAATGCTCTTGCATCACCCCTATGGATCAATCTACTGAATCTTCATTGAGCATTTCAAGTTGTGTTGACCCTCCAAAAGTATTTCTAAAGGGTCTCAAAGTTCAAATTTCTATTGAATGTCAAAAGAAAGACAATAAAGAGAATATATGTAAAGGATCGACTAGATCTTCAGTCAATTCCAAATCTGTTTGTAAGATTTGTAAATCCTCTCAAACTTTAGACCAAGTGGTGAATCCTCTTTCCATACAACCGCAAGGAATGTAGACCAGAAAATGGGTGTGATGCGGTCACAATATTGGTATGAAATGGAGCAACACACTACTTCCTAGATTTAGACCTTTATTTTACCATTTTAAAGTAGTCGTTGCATCCTCTTCTTCTTACTCTTTGATATATCTAAGGATCTTTTGACTTGGTAACCCCTTTCCACTCGACCTACTATGAGCTTTAATTTCTTCATTGATAATTGCCCACAAATGGGCTTTTATCCAACTATGCAAACTCTTAAAGTTAGTATTACTCTTTATAAAATCAAAATACAACCCCTCCACTTAGCACTTGTTCTAACATTGTGACATGCTTCCAAAGGGGTGAGGAAGGATCAATTTTTAGGGTTGACCCTTGGCCCATTAAAATAGCATGCATGCGTGCGCACACGTGTGTGTGTGCATGTGTGTATAACACGCGCACACGTGTGTGTGTATAATGGGTGTGATGTGGTCACAACATTGGTATGAAATGGAGCAACACACTACTTCCTAGATTTAGACCTTCCTTTTGCCATTTTAAAGCAATTGTTGCATCTTCTTCTTCTTACACTTTCATGTATCCAAGAATCTTTTGATTTAGTAACCCCTTTCCACTCGGTCCACCATGTGCTTTGATTTTTTCATTGATAATTGTCCACAAATGGGCTTCTATCCAACTATGCAAGCTTTTAAAGTCGATATTACTCTTTGTAAAATCAATATATAACCCCCTCCACTTAGCATTTGTTCTAACATTGTGACATGCTTTTAAAGGGGCAAGGAAGAATCAATTTTTAGGGTTGACCCTTGGCCCATTAAAATAGCACTTGCAGCCATTCTAGCACACACACACGCACACACACACACACATATATATAATAAACTAGGTACCTATAGGAATTTGCTAGAATGGGTCAGGGGAAAAGGCCTCTTTGACATTTGTTGAAAGAATGTTTTAAAAAATAAAATAAAAAATTGAAAACAAATTACAAAGTAAAAAACCACAAACACTTATCTTAAATCGACAATCCTCTTCATTGCAGATTCCTTAGCACCAAATGTGCAGTTCTAGAGGCATATGATTAGCAAAAGGATGGAGTTTTAGCCCTAAATAATTGACAAAATGAAGGTGAGAAAGCAAATGTGCAATGAGTAACAAGTATGCAATGAGAGCTAAATGTGTTGCTTGCTTTTGATAAAATAAATGTAAGTGGATTTTAAGGTTTCCCCATCCTTTCTAATATTTTTTAATTATTGTTTTGAGTCCAAGTTTAACTTTTTTTTAAGGAAGAAAATATTATATTAAGATCAAAGGATGCAAATACATAGTCGTCCATGCAATGCTTGAAAGCTAATAGCGCAAGTCATGGCATTAGAAAAAGATACAACTTATCTTTCATTTAGACAAATCCTTAATCAAAATCATTGACATTTCCTGTTGAAGTGTGGTTGGCCACCCATAGGAAGGCCAACCATAGCAATTAATATTGTGATTGTCCAGTGCCCAATTGGCTAAGGCATCAGCTGTTTTGTTGATGTGTGTTGAAGTTGACTTTATTTTTAGCATAAACAAAAATAATCACTTTTTCCCTGCTGGTCTCTCTCGGATAGGGCTTGGGTTCTGCCCAGTAAGGTTGGATATGCTTGGGTTTTTCATGAGATGAACCCTGCCATACCCAACCCTGTTGGGTGGTACCCAGGCTGTATTTAAAAGTGAACTGGACCATGACCATCACTCGGTACACCGGGACTGGTCCCGTGGGGATAAGTACCCAGTAAAGAAGGAAGCAAAGGAAGAAGAATAATAAATATTATGGAGAACCATGGCCATGTACAGATCAGACAATAACAAAGATGCAATTGAGTGGGGACTGCTGAAGTGATATTTTGGGCCATCCACCACAACATTGATATAGACAAGTTTTTAGTTGGTGATATCTTAATTTTTCTAACGTAAAATTGAGACTCCAATCATTCCTTGAAACCATTAGCTAGAAAACAATTGACATCGTAATGAAAACTGACGAGCATTTAAAAGTCATAGAAATAATGGGATCCAAAAATTAATGATGCAAGACTCTAAATCACCATCAACTTGGCCAACTGGAACCTTTCTAAACTTCCATGTTTACATAAAGGTGAAATGGATGCCTAAGCCCTATCTATGAGATTTCTCCATGATTTCTGTACAGGAGAGGCTCAACAAATAATGATACAATGAGAAAACTAGGAAAGTTTCCAGTAAGCTAAGACATGATAACTCAAGAAGTAAATGAATACCGAATTTGATTTTTACAAAAATAACAATGGGCAGAAGCATGCTTCATACAAAAGCACATGCGTTCTGTATACAAAAATGGTGTACTGATACATTAACCTATTAAGGAAAAAAATTAAATACTTCACAAAAGCTGGTAGAGCACTGTGCATATCTGCCAAGCAGTCAAAAAGCCACTCTAATAGCCTTTCATTTGGCAAATCCAGAAGAAGTTGTGCCTGCATGCAGAGAATTTTAGTAAGTCCACCAACTTCAAACCATATTTCAGGACTAAAGATAATAACAATAGATAGATATACACCATTCTAATCCCTCTTATAAATGTCATCTGAACTCAGAAAAATCTTCCTTAATGTGTCAAAAACCTTACAAGCAACAAGACTTTCCATAATGCTTTCAATGGCTTAGATTTCATTGTGCAAAGATCTCAAAAAACCTGAATATAGCTGTCCTCAAATTTTAGAGAAGATCACAGAGGATCAGATGACATAGCTTCTAAAAGTAACTTGAATGCTTCTTTTTCATGCTCATCCTCATTGCAATTGTTTTTGTCAATTTTCGAATTTCAGTAATCCCAAGGTCTATTGCCATCCGTTTCATTCCCAGAAATTACAATTTTTAGGTGGGGCCCACTCATCACCATGACCTCAACCAAATATTTTTGGAAGTACTGAGGAGTCATTTACAACATCTAATCATAAATTTTGATAAATCAATCAAAATTGGGTCATTATACTTCACCTTTTGCAAACTACTCCTAGTTAGGGTTTAACTAGGGTTTTTGACCTCTTTATCTTCTTTACATTCGTTCATAAAAATTGGAGATAAAATGTCCTGATTATTTTTGTGAAACCTTCTATAATCACCTTATAATCATCCATGAAAGCCACGAGTTCCATACAAATCACACCATTCACAACAAGCATATGAAGTTCAAATTGAAGCTTGATTTTCACCTGTTCTTGACCATGTCTCACATAAACTGTCATAACTTGCAAAATTCTCATCAAAGTAACCTAAAATTTTTCTTAGAGCACCATAACTCATCCATCTAACATATTGAATAATCATAATGTGAATTCCATATCCCAATATCTCTGGTCACTAAGACTTACCTATGTTTGCATGTTAGATCTGTAATGTAAAAGCTAGTATCAACTGAAATAGTGCAATAACTGAACATGAAACCTCTGTAAATGACCCAAACATACCTTATATACCATGATATACCTAAAATTATTTTTCCTTGATCTCATCTAGCACTAACCCACTCTGTCACTCCTCCAAGCAAGCATACCTACTCCCAATGAGCACTGTAACATGGTGAAACACTTGTACTTGAACTATACCACTATTGTGAGTGCTCAAACACCTTAAAAACATGTGATCCAACATGTCAAAATGCTTCCCAAAGCAACCTAGAAGCTCATATTGCCAAGTTGTACCTCCTAGACACTTGTATGGGCTTGCAAGAACGAGCATGCATCATTGAATCCCATTGTAGCAGATGATAAACATATAAATAATCATGTTAACATCACATACATCATCATGCATCATCCTACAACATTCACTTTGTCATTAATGTGGTTTTTCATCAATGACAACACCTACTAGGACATTATGCCAACAATCTCCCTTTTTGTCATTGATGGAAAACACCTTGAACTTCTCCCCTTTTTACATTAATGACAAAGGCATACCTATAGCTTACCTTCTTCACCTAAATTAGCTTCAAATCTTTATGATTTGGTTGGAAACATCAACCAAATGTCTCAAATTGACTCTTTCTCTTAATTTTCCCAAAAAAACATGATTTTTGCCTCATTTTAAGCATGCAAATGCCAAGCTCCCCTGGAAAGAGCATTTCCTACAACTGAAGAACATTAGTACACCATTAAAAAATCATAAAATTCACCTTGTTAGGGGAAAACCTTCATTTACCTTCCTCTAGACATGCAAAACACCATGTTTCTTCTATACCCTTGTTTTGAGCTCATTAATGGTACTTTAACAGTCATGGGATAGGAATGACATCACCATTTGCATGCCAAAAATGACATGAAAGATCATGAAACATCATTACTCTATCATTATTGACTATGAGCCATCATTTCTAGGCCTAAATTATGCATATAAGGCATCTTCATACTTCCATACTCAAGAGCACTACTATGAGATCACAACAATCCGTTTAGAGCAATTTCAACCAACTTTGTCACACTAGATCATACCATTCATACCTTGTCTTGTCAAGACAACACTCCCCATGGACTCAAGACCACTATCTCTAATAGAAAAAATTCAAATTTAAGCATTTAGTCTTGTTTTCTTGACAAGAAATGAATTTGAACAATTTGACATAGCCCCAAGACTCCATTTTAGTATTTTACAATCACTTTAGACTGATATAATGCATTCAAGGAGGAAAACCATATAACCCAAGAAAAAAACTCCTATGTCATACCTTGTTTGTCTTGAGAACATCATATCATATTTTAGAGAACATACAATCACTCCCCCCGACATAAATGGCAATACACACACTTGAGCAACAATTTTATTCCTATAGAAGCAACTTTTTCATATCATAGTATCATTGTGGTACTCCCCGTGGAAGTGCCTACCACGTCTCTTGCTTATACTACACTGTAACATGCTTTGATACCTCGAAAAGGAGCAACATATTCACATACTTTACTCATATTACAAGTACTAAGATTAAGATTCCTTCTTGTCACCATGCCCACTATAATTTCAACCTACTCTACCCTGTAGCAACATTCTTGGAGAGTAATCTTCATCTTTAGAACTTTGTAGTAGAGTTTCATGG
This sequence comes from Taxus wallichiana var. yunnanensis, assembly GCA_018340775.1. Lineage (NCBI taxonomy): Eukaryota > Viridiplantae > Streptophyta > Pinopsida > Cupressales > Taxaceae > Taxus > Taxus wallichiana. The sequence continues at coordinate 554,269,126 of CM031239.1, read as the reverse complement.
AAAAAAACATCTCTTAGCCCACTGAATCCTCATACTTATTGTTCTTAGCAACTTAGGACCCAAACACTCTTAATACTTGAAGATGTTTTCATGCTCTGCTTCTCATTCACTGTAACTGTAACTTGTAATTTCACATCCATTGTACCTCAATTCGATAGTCTAGATGGAGGAGCTTCACTTTTGAATGCATTTATAGATTCTTTAGAGCATACCAAACCCTCAAAATACCATACATAGGTGTATAAGATTGATGATCATTGTGATTCTTTGTCATAACTCATACAAATCTATCAAATTCAGGAGAGTGCTACTTGAATCCATAAACCTCACCATTTCGGAGCACTATACACACTCAGGAAGCCCTTCCTGAGATCAAACTTTCTTACACGACTCCAGGGTTCACAACATCTTCTCACAAGCATATACCAACTTCTTGAGACTAATATTCAACATAAAAATGCAATATACCGTGCATATACTGTAGATGCTTGACACTGTGCCTTTCCGCACACTATAAATGCAAAAAAATGATATGTAGCATAATTCTTCCATGAAGTCTCTTATACCTTTATTCATTGTGGCTTGTCATTTAGATGGTAGAACTCATGAAGACAACACTTCTCATGCTCAATAATACCTGAGAATCTTCATAAGAAAGGCCTTATCACATTGTAGTGAGACGATATGCACATCTAAACTTCAAAACTCCTTGAATACTATTATCTTTCTCTGTATATCAAACACACTCAAACTCTGACCTTTGTTGAATCTTTTCATCCTTGTAACAGACTTTAAATCCCTTCTACAAAACACAAAGACCTTATTGAGCTCAGTCTCAGTGTATTTTTCATTTGGATAACTCCAATCATTTCACTTCTTTGAATGTACCAATTGTTTGGCACTGACCTTATGTCAATGGATTGAACAAGTATAAGTACATACTCAAGTCATTTTTAACAACAAACTACCTTCAACAAGTATACAATACCATACACAAATATTCTTGAGCAACTATGACTTCTATTTCAAGCTTAGGATCAATACACATGATTGAGTTACATGAGAAAGAAATTAAGGGTTTCTATGAACAAACCCTTTCTTTCACAACAAGTCTCCTACATTGTCTCACACCTTGCATAGTCATAGAGAACATGTGCTCACAACTTCTCCTTCATTGGAAATGTGATTCTTTCATTTCATACCTTGTAGAGCCTCAATTGTGCTTGAAATCTTTATCTCAGACCTTGAAGTTTCCTCACATGCATGTAGATCAATCATTTCATTGGATGCTTTAGTGCTTGAATCATACATGAGATCCTCTCCAACTCTTGAGTACTCATTTTACATTAGCCCCGGTCATATAAAGCCCCTTACAAATATGTAGGCTATCATTTTAGTCTTCCTCACACACTGTCACACACTTTGGGATGATGTCATGAATAATTATAACTCACTTGGAGACCTCTCAGAATGCATACTTTCCTCCTTGACAACTTTCACTTCTCAGCTATAGATTTCAATGTCATGTCTTAGCTTTAGCCTTTTCAAGCTCCTAGAACACCATATGTATCAGGAATGAGTGAAAATTCTTACATTCCCAGCTACAAAACCCTGTTATAGACTTCAGACCCCTTGATGTAGCATTTTTGAAGTAACACATCACAAACAACACCCTTGGAAGACCTCAATTTTGAATCAACTAACTCAAGAACACTTACAGTACCCTGTAAGAGCACTTTTATCCTTGGAGAGAAGTGTTGGATTTTTTTCAAATTCAAACCCTCACTCATGACAACATGGATTTTCAAATTTGATTGCTTCATTATCTCTTATAATCTGTCTTTTATGAATCTCAAAGTTGTACTTGTATTTTGAGATCTCCTCGTGACACCCATTAATAGGATTGTATGAATTTGAAGAGCCTAGAATGATTCCACATAAACCCTTTCCTGACTCTGACTTGTTCGAAAGAATCAATGTAGAAATATTCACTAACCATGTGCTTGTTATATCTTGGTGACACTTCTTTCCAACATCACGTATCTTGTCTTGACCATGCACATTCACATGACAGAGATGACCTTCTTTAGACTCAAAAGATCACATTTTATTCAACCTCTTTACAGGCACAAACCTCAAAGAGACATCATAAAGACTGAAACAACTTTGTAAAATGATCTTTAACTCTAAGACAATCTTCATAATGAATTACTACATAAAGAAAACCTGGAACAACTTCTTATACTTGGTGATATACTTATCTTTTGGATGATTTTCTCTCAAGAACTATGTTTTTATCTTCATAACTCAATCCATATTTCCTTCATAGACCTTTTAGACTTGTTGAAGCATTGATAACAAACTTCACTTGGATAAGACACATACATAGTCATGATGAAGAGATTTCTTTTCCTTTAAAAGGACATACCATGATAAAAACTCAAGATGAATACATTGACACAAAGACTTGATTGACTTTCAGACCTTATAAGACACACCACAGATGAATTACATACCTTGAGAACTCATGCTCAGACCATTATCATAACTCACATGAATCTTAGACTCAGACTAAGAGGATTTTCATGTCATTATCACATTCTTTGACATTATAATATCTATTACTTCATTTGACACATCATAGACCCCTCCTTTTTTTGAATTCATTTCAAGGCATGACTAAACCATAAACAAAGACATCAGACCCATTCATGTAGAGTATGAACACATGATATATAATGATGCACCCATACAAGACACATTCTGAAAGAACTCAGACTTAGACACCATCAAACTGAGATAATGACTTTTCAATTCAAGAAGAACCATGAAAATACACTTAGAGACACAAAATGACATACATTTTACACATAGAAGAGACTCATACTGAGATACACAACTCCCCCTCATTCCAAAGCTTCATTTTCTCCTCTACACTATGGGGCCTAATAGAGGCATATGTCACCATGGAGGAGCTTGATGAGAGACCTAAGTAGGTCTCAAGCCCTCTTCTTGGACCTTGATTGACTTCTTTTATTTGATTTCAAATTTTTTGCAGTAGATCCTTCTTTTAGCTCAGTCACATCCTTGGATTATTCTTGAGCACATTGACCAGTCTCATCCTTCCTTTTGTATGTTTGAGATTTTGGGTTAGGTATTTGAGACTCTTTCTTCAATTATCTGCATTACAAAACCTTGTAATGTGCCCTATCTTGTGGCACCTAAAGCATTCCACTTTCCTTCCTTTTCACTCATAAGCCCTATGACCATATCCATTACAAGCATAACAATACCCCTTGAATGTGCTTACATACCTCTTTGTGTTTGATGGCTCATTTTTGTAATATTTTTCAAGACGTCCCTTTTCTGGGTAATGATAGCATTCAACTCCATACCTTTGACCTACCTTTTGCTCCTTCTTATCTTGAAATTCTTCTTCCTTCTTCTCTTCACAATGTTCATTTCCTTTTCCATATCCTTCTTTTCAACCTTAAGATTGCAATAACTAGCCCTATGTCCATAATCACCACATTTATAATAGTTACCATGAAAAACACCATACCTATATGCACTTGGATACCTGATAGGTGATCTTCTAGGTGGTGGAAGAATTGAATTATCTCCCTTGCTTTGCTGCATTCTTTCATTTGATCCTTGAATTAACTATTCTTCATTATTTTCTTATTTGGATGAGCCCTCATTTAAGCATAGGCTTGTCCTATCACCATAGGCATTTTGATTTTCCAACATCTTACTTAGATTTATAGAACTTCCTTGAAATGATAGTACCTTGTTTGTCATGGTGCCTAGATCTTTCTTCAAATCATCTATTTCTTTCCTCTTGATCTTTAGCTCATCTTGTGTCTCCTCAAGTTGCTTCATTAGGACCTTGACTATTTCTTCTCTTTCAACTTCATGTTTGAGACATTCTTCTCTCTTGGTCTTCAACTCAGCTTAAGCCTCCTCAAGTTGAGTTCTCAAAACCTTGACTACTTCTTCATGAGATGCAACCATCCTATCAACCTTATCACAATTCTCAGCTACCCATTTCCTTATCCTGAAGGTATTACCCTCAATTATTTCTAATGATGGAGGTGCCATCTTGTCACCAAAGATCTCCCTCTAGCTTATTAGGATACTTCTAAGGTCCTGCTCTAATACCAATTGTTGGAGGTGATAAGGACTAAGAAGGGGGGGGTTAATAATTCCCCAATAAAACTTATTCACTTGTGCTTTAAACCCTAGCCACACAAAATCATGTAGAACACATGAAAGCATACACCCTTTTATAATGAAGTGAACTCAAATGCAAGGAACAAAATATGATATCAAAGACACATATTGATAATAAAATCATATACATGCACTTATTTATATACTCAAATCAGATCACAAAGATTAGAGTCTTCAACAATGATCCACAAGATACAATAAAGTTATCTTAAGACAATCAATGTCTCATGAATACATATGAAGAAATAAAACTATTAGAATTTATTAAACCTTAAAGATAAGATTTGAAAACTCCCTATAAAACTAAAAATAATATCAGCATGCTATGAAGATAGCACACAAACTAAAGCACCAAAATTTTCCCTCCTCCAACTCACTCTCAAGGAAACAATGCCAACATTCACTTGCTCAAATTCTCCTCATGAAAACAAAACCAAAAGCTATCCTAGAATGATATTCCAAGTGTTTTTGTCTAGGCCAAAAGGTTTTTATTTTCAGCAAAAGGGTTCTTCAAAAGAAGATAAAAGGGGTTTTAAAAACTAGCACCATTGTACCCAAAAACTCCATTTTATACCCTTTCCTTGATTCAAATTCAAAGGAGGTCAGTTTACCTCCACTTACATGACCATAACAGCCTAAAAAAACCCATAAGAATTAATAGAACATTCACAATTGACCCATATAGGTCAGCCTAGCAAAAATACTTCATCCATGTACAAAAATCCAAAAACCCTTGCATTAGGATGACAAAATCTCCTAATCCCAAAAATATTTTTGTTAAAGCTCTAAAAATCATCACACATGTTTAAAATAAAATTTAAAAATCATATATGGTCATAATTTATCTCATACAATCAAATTATTTCGTTTACTAGGCCCAGTGCTCTTTGTTCTTCTCAAAATAGTTGTTTCCTACACCCTTTAACACCCTAGAAAATTAATTTGATCACAAAATCACTTCTATTCAACCAAAACATTCCATGTGACCACTCAAAATAAATGGTAGAACTTGTAGATAACTTATAAGCAAGTTATAAGTCATGAAACATCCTTCACTTCAAACCATAGCAATATTTTACTTCACTTAACCTGCCAAAACCGTTATTTCAAAAGGTTAAATCATAAAATTATTTATACAAACATTAAAGACATAAAATGGATTAATTGGATGCCAAATGAATCCTTATTAACATTACAGGTGATAGGAAGCATCAAACAATCCATACAATGCTTAAAATAACACCAAACTTGCACCAAAACATATGTTGTCTCGAACTTCCCAAAAAAGTTTTACTCAAAGATTGACCTAGAAACCTTGAAAAATGACCTCATCATGAGGAAACAAATATATACCTGGAAATATATCTAAATCCTATTTCCAAAACAACTTTAATAATCTCAAAACTTTACCTGTAGCTCAAGTTATAGCCAAAACACTGAACCCTATTATTTGAGACCCCAAAACTACCCTTTGACCAGTCAACTTGTTTAAGCCTTAAAACACCATGTACCTATATTATCATGTCTTGAAACTTCATGGAAATCAATATTATATCCCAATAATCATTCCACATCAATTTGGCATGTTACTCCTTTGGACCATCCTGCTTAATATCCTTCATTCCCATAAACTGCTATTTTTGGGTGGGGCCCACTCATCACCATGACCTTAACCAAAAATTTATGGAAGACTCGAGGATTTATCTACAACATAAAATCACCAATTTTGATTAATCAATGAAAAATAGGTTAGTATACTTCACCTTTTGCAAACTGCCTCTAGTTAGGGTTTAGCTAGGGTTTTTGACCTCTTTATCTTCTTAACACTCATTCATAAAAACCTGATGAATCACCTTAGAAGAATCCATAAAACCCATAAGGTAACATGAAAATCACACCATTCACAACAAACATTTGAAGTTGAATTCGAGCTTGATTTTCACCTGTTCTTGACCCTGTCTCACATAAATTGTCATAACTTACAAAATTCTCATCAAAGAAACCTGAAATTTTTCTTAGAGCACCATAACTCATCTCTCTAACATATCCAATCATCATAATGTGAATTCCATGGCCCAATATCTCCAATGACTAAGACTTACCTATGCTTACATGTTAGATCTTCATTGTAGAAGCTAGTATCAATTAAAATAGTGCAATAACTGAACATTAAACCTTTGTAAATGACCCAAAAATACCTTGTATGCCATGATATACCTAAAAGCATGATTCCTTAATCTCATCTAGCTCTAATCCACTCTGTCACTCCTCCAAACAAGCATACATGCTCCCAATGAACACCTGTAACATGGTGAAACACTTGTACCTACACTATACCACTACTGTGAGTGCTCTAGAACCTTAAAAACATGTTATCCAACATGTCAACATGCTTCCCAAGCAACCTAGAAGCTCATATTGCCAAGTTATACCTCCTAGGCACTTGTATGGGCTTGCAAGAGTGAGCATGCATCATTGAATCCCACTGTAGTAGTTGATAACCATCTGAATCGTCATGTTAGCACCACATAAATCATCATGGAATCACCCTACAATATTCACTTTGTCATTAATGTTGTTTTGCATCAATGACAACACATACTAGGAAATCAAGCCAACAAGTTTTACGGGGGTAGAGTTGTGATTTTACAGGGATGAAGTTATGGTTTTAGGATAATAAGATAGGTTTAATATTTTGAGTGTAATTGTGAGGAGTATGGATAGATGATGTAGGGTACCAAAAATAAGTGTCTACATTTTCCCCTTTTTTTCAAGTGGTTTGTGATAGACAAGCCACTGGAAAAAAATGAGTGGAATGATATGATTTTTGTTAGATATGTGGTCCCCCTCAAACTGGGGGTTATTGCGATGAAGTGCAATGATCATCGGTTTAAATAGGTTGGTGGATGATATCGTCTTTGTGTGTTTTTTTATTTCCATTTAATATGCCCAAAGAATCGGTAACAAATTGCCACAAAGGTTTACTTATACGACCCAAAAGTTAAGTGATAGGGAAACCAATGGGTTCTTGACCTATAGGTGTATGACTCGTAAGAAGTAGCTACGAGAAAAGGTTCCTGAAAATCTTATAGTATCCACAATGTATCGGGAGACGTAGGATCGATATAAAATATTTTTCCATAAATGTGGGATTACATGGCCTGGAAGTCAAGTGATAGGGGAACCAATGGGTTTGTGTCATATGGACATATAACTTAACGACAACAAAGGAAAATGTTTTCCTAATAGCTGCAAAATTTGAAATGGATTTGATAAAGGAAATATTTAAATAAATTGATTGATTTTGATTTATAAAGGGTCTTGGGGCCCAAAAAAGGAAGCAAATTCAAAAATGTGTAATTTTGAAAAGGAAAGATGACAAAAATGATGATTTGATGAGGCTCGGAAGTCGAAAAATGATGTTTTGGGTAAAGGGGAGGTAATCATGGGTGATTACCATAGGTCACTGGTAATTTGAAAAAATCATTGGTGATCAGCCCAATTGGCGGTGATTAGGTGCGTGGGAAAATTTTTGATATAAAAGGTGGTTTGAAATGTTCTTTTGTTAAACCAGGATTTAAAAAACCAAAAATCCAAAAAACCCTAATTTCTAAGTTTTTGCGATTTCGAGTAAGATGGAGGCAGTTGGAGGCATGCAGAGGCGATGCAGGCCAACATGTTTCAAGGTAGGTGGTGTTTTTCATATTTTGTATTTATTTATTTGTTTTTTCTAGAAAATTGGAATCACTTAGAAACCGTCAACGATTTCATATGAAATTGTTGTCGATTTTGACAAGTGTTAGCGATTCTGAAAAGGTCACCAACGATTAGCTAGAGTCACTGGTGATTCTATGTTTAACAAGTTGTGATTATTTTTATTGATTTTTAATTGATTGTGTCTAATGGAGTGTTTGTTTTATTGTGGATGCAAACCAAAGAGAGGTTGACTATACGGGATATGATCTCAAAGATATTGGATGATGTGTGAGCATAGTTATCAGATGCAAACTTGACTCATTTGGAGGAGATTGGACTAGGGGAATGTGACATTATAGGCGTATTCACAAAGATATGGGGTTATTGTTTGCATTGTTTGAGTGATGGAACCATGTCACAGGCACATTTTGGCTATCGACAGGCAAGTTGATGGTGACATTGGAGGATATACACAAGATATTTCTCTTACCATTATATGGTGAGCAGGTTTATGTTATTGATGAGGTAGGTTAGGGTGCTATGTGTAGACATAAAATAACATACTTTGGGTAATTGTCTAGTCTTGATTACATACTACTATTCATATGATTCCTAAGTAAGAAAAATATTAATTAATATGTGTCTTTCACCACATTTCTTTGCTTTCTGTTACTTCTTTCAGTATTACACCCCTACTTGCTCAGTCTACCTTTTTAGTCTTCGACATTTGTCATCCTGGACACTAGCACCCAGACCAAGATGCTAGCGGTAGGCACCCTCTTCCAATCTAGGTTCCCCTATCCTCTTTTTACTTTACTCACACCTTTTGGGTCCTTTTAATCCATTTGAGCATCTTATATTTTTGGTAGTCAGCCTTTTCGGGGTTAATTACAAAATTCAAATGAAGGAATCATATAAATATAAAGTTATGTGATCATAATAAGGGACTAAGCACTAAGCATTTACTATCTCCACCTAAGATTGCATCCATCAAGGCATCTAAGAGCTCCATTACATCTATCTAGCTCCATCACAAGGGACACACGGACCAATTCATATGCATACACTTCATACGAGGGAAGTTCATTCTATTTCATGCACATATTTATTACATTCTACATCTAGCTACTTGCTCTCTATCCAAGTGCGACTGACACAGAGCAACCTAGGGCATGATTCCACGCACACACACATAACTACATAGGGTCTGAGATGTAGTGCAACACTCAGTTATAAGTCCACCATTGTGGTGGCCGAGGACAGTTCGACCCCTCATTTTACATCTTTCTTTTTTGGGATTTGATTTCTATTTGAGGGTTTTACAGGTTCATCCTTCATTGCGGAGTTTATTGTAACCTCGACGATCACTGTGTGAATTCAAAGTGACAAAAGGAGAGCATCAAAAAACATCTTGCAACCCTGAGAATTCATGTTTTTGAGCATTTCCATAGACCCAGGCACCCAGAATCAGTACTCGGGTGCCCATGAGCACCCCTATCCCTCTCCACACGCCCCTGTCCAGTCCATTCCTCCAAATTTGCATTTTTTTGGGTTTCTATGCAATGATTCTACCATTCTATTCACCTAGTTAGCACTTCGGTACACTCCATATTTAATTCCAAATCAACTAAGTACCTTTTTCTCCTCCTTACACTTAGGGTTTTATAATCTATTACTTAGTTTGCTTTGGTATATTTTTGTACTTCATTATAGCATTTATTTACTACTACTATAACATCAGATTAGGCTTATATTTTACATTTTAGCTTAATCATTTTGGTGAACTTGAATCGATCTACATGCTATTAGGATATTTATGTCTTTATCATCATGAGTATCTCAATCAATGATTTCTTGCTTATTAATCCTAAATTAAGACATAGATTCCAATATCTCCTCGCTACTACTTGCATTCCTGTTGATATGCATCCAAATTTAGTCTATCACTCATTTGTCGATGCATTTTCCCAACATATATATTTCCCATCTAATCCTCATGCTAATATTTCTATTTTTGACAATGATCCACCTTTGCATATCATGATTCACATTTACAATATGGGTATCAAGTGTACTTTAATCAATCATGGATCTGAACTCAATCTATGTCCTATGTTATTCCTCGAATTCTTAGATGATGTTTTACATGACTAACCTAACACTATAGCTTAGACGATGTTTTACATGACTAACCTAACACTATAGCTTATCAGGTCTCAGATGCCTTGCCATACGATTTTGACCATGACAATGATGACCTTTTAGATGACTTCACTTGATCACCTTTACTATTACAAGCTTGGGGTGCATCACACTTACCCTCCCCCAAAAAAATTTCTCCTTATCAACTACCATATATCTTATGACATCACATCTAGTCTTTTGCATTCATCCTCCATATCTACATACATTTGCATCGATATTTTCCTATAACGAACTCTCATGTTTTGGTTCACACTTGACTATCGAGATCATATTACACACATGAATCTCACACACTGCACATTAGGCGCTACTATATCTTACATGCTAGACACTACATTATACATCATTCTATTTCTCATACATATTCATCACTACACCACTATAAATGTTACATTATCCTCATCTTCGATATCATATGCACATTGCATCTCCACACTTACACAATCTCAACATCTTGTATTATACATTACACATTGCACACTATACACTCTACACTACACACTACACATTCTCACTCACTAGACACTTTCTTAGCACATCCTTCTCATCACTTCACCACATAACACATTTTACACTAAGGCACATTTACAACCACATCCTTTTAACATTGCTTAGTCACACTACACACTACACATTACACATTACATAGCTCGCAAAACTCACATTATACATGTACAATATCTCCCTCTTATAGCACACTAGGTGCATTACCCACTATACACATTACATGCTTTACATGTCAAATACTTACGAAATTTTCTCATCATCACATCTACTACACATATTACAAATTTTACTAATCCACTTCTACGCACTGCACTCATTACCCGATGACACACTCTTGTGCTACGGTTCACACTTGACTGTTGAGGGCATACTATACACATGAACCTCACACACTACACATTTCACATTTATGACACATTCTTCTACACATTGCACATCCTACACATCTTCAACATCTTCTTCTTACATCTACTATACATCTTACACATTTTGCACTTTCGCACATTGTACATCTCCAACATCTAGGACATCATATTTTTCTTACACATCATCCATTTTTGCACTTCCATTATCTTCTATTCACACCTTCCTCTATACATCATACACACATTGTGCTTACTTCCTACACTATAAAACCTTGACATCATCTTATCACACCTTCTATACATCGTATGCGTTCTTCTTCTATACACCCTACAAAAACTTATACAACACACACTACTCGACAACACACTCTAGTTCCATGGTCCATACTTGACCGCTAAGGGTATACATATCAAATGGACCCTTACCAAGCAACATTTCTAGCTAGTACATTCTTCACATATTGTGATATACACTTTTAGGCTAAATCATTTCCCCTTCTAGCATCTTAAATGTACATTTCGTGATATAAAATTTTTGCTACATCATCACACTTTCTAGCATCTTATCCATACATCTTGTGATATACACTTTGTGTTACATCATCATATTTTCTATTGGCATCATGTTCATCTATTTTTGATATACCCCTTGTGCTACATCATCATGATAAAAACATCTTACTTACCCATCTAGTGATATACACTTTAAGCTAAATCATCACACATTAAAAATCCATCATCCATGTGTCACATACAATATCATCAACGCATTACCATTCAACCATCATCACTTAATTCATCAACCCTTTCTACATACAACATGTCTCTCAAACCATTTCCTGATGACGCACTCTTGTTTACAGTTCATTCTTGAATGTTGAGGGGGCATAAATAAATAAACCTCATTGCATGCATTTCCATCCACTCGGGGGGCAAGCTGCTCCTGTCATTCACATTGCATTCCATTCCACCTCATCCAAAACATATTACATATCTTGGTTTCATTTACTCTTGCTTACTTATACTTTTACGTGTTCATCTTATTATGCATTCTAGATAGATAGATTTTATGTCATTATCTGTTATTATGCACACATGTGCATTCACTTTTATTTCTAGTTGTGATCACAAATTTTATAGAACCATCACACGCAACATGGATGCTTGGTGCAATACCTATTACCAGTCCCACAATGGCTCCTGGGGCATCCACTTTCATACACTATAGGTGATATTGTTTTATTTTGTTTAATAACACACCACTTTATCAAATTATACATGCTTTGACATACTTTTTATCTTTCTAACATGCTAACGAGTGCTTCATGTGCAACATTTTTATGCAAGACTATTTTCTTCATGGTTATCTATTAAATTTTTTGCCATTACTTGTCATTGTATGCTTTTGTTTGCGGGCTTTCCCTTTGTCTTGTGTGCACACTTATCTGTTCGCGGACACTATGGCCTTGATTGTCTTGTGACATCGTGAATGATGTCCCATATTTGCAACCCACATTTTATGGTCTACATTGTCTTCTTGCGTGTTCACACATTGTCTGCATAGCTTATATTTCATCTTATACATGAGTTTTTGTCTTTGATTGTACTAACACTTATTATTCCTAGACATTTTTTATGTGTGCCTTGGTTTATACCAAGCACATTCCCTTCCCCTTATAGGGAACAATTCAACACATCGATTGGTCCTCTTTTGAGCTGCATACTCCTTCAATGACATCACATGTGTCCTAAATGAGGGGGGCATCATATAGGTGAATCAGTCACCCCATACAAAGTTACACACAACCGTTAGGAAATAAGGGATAAAATATGTGGAATAATCCCTCACAGAATCACAACAGTAGAAACTAATATGCAGAAAATATTACAGATCTCAAATAAAAGTGCAGAATAAAATAACACAACACAAAGAGACAATATTTAACATGGTTCACCAAATTTGGGCTACATCCACCAAGAATCACTTGCTCAGATTTTATTACAAGCCACCTCTCTCTCAATACAATACCCATATCTGTTTGGAGCTATGCTCAACAAACTCTACAGAATTCACAGCTGAATTCAAAACACATCTGTAATGTTTTTCATCTTTCTATCATATGCATAAAACCATATAAATAGACAACTGCTTAAGCAATTTTACAAAACCGTGGGTATCAAAACCATGGGCAAAAATTGTCCCATAAACCTATGGGTCAAAATCCCGCCCATATGAGAAAATCACGTTTCCCGATATATCGGGCACGTTTTAAGGCCCAAAAAAATTTAGGGCTGCACTCGAACCCCGCTACAAGGGCTGCCACCCCAGACCCCTTGGCCCGGCCCCAAACCTCAGTGAGGATACATGAAAAGTGTACAATACTCTTAGTGTACAAGTCTTCAACACTTTGACACATGAAAATAGGATCCACAACCTAACAACAACATGGTACCGATACAACGTAGTTTCAGTTTCAATAGGGATCAAAATCATTTTTGGGTCCTTAACACAACAAACTTTGCTAGATGCCTGAGACTAGGGGGAAATACAATAGTCTTTCCTGGAATGACAATAACTAGGGGACAATTACACAGTTGTTCAACATGTCACAAAGGCTTTTGATAGGGCAGATAGTCCTTTAGCACTTGGCATTTACACAATAGATTTTACTAGGCAGAGAGTCCTTAGCACATACAAACCATCAGCAATGGTGTTTTACATAGTGGGAAATAGTTAAAGGTTAGTGGATGACACCAAATAGTTCTCCCTACACTTATTCCATTACACTAGCGTGAGATCACTGAAAAATTTGTGCGATGACAACATCTACATGATCCTTTATACACCCTTTTTCATCACAAATCAAGTACGCATGTTCCTTTTTCATTTTCAACATTTTACATACTCTACTTACACATTTTTTACATATGCATGCGTATTTGACTACTTATCGACTTCTCTTTTGCAGGTCCGTCTGTATGGGAAGTAGTAGTCAACAACATTGTTGACAATTTTTGCACTTATGCAAAAGCATTGGTGAAGTATAGCTAAGCTAGGGAGGTTCTATCGCAGACAATATTATTCTTGTTGAATTAATTAATGATTACATGAAATCTGTAGCTATGTGTGCTATTACAAAAATAACAGATCACATAGTCTGCAATTTCTTGACTATGTTTAACAAAAGAACACAAGGCCCCGAAGGACAAGCTGTGTTATCTTGATGAAGACATCCAATTGTAGAATAAATGAAATGTTGAGTCTTAGAACAACAAGCATAAATGTATATTGTAGAAATTAAAGTTCATTACTGGATGTTATAGGTATTCTTAATGATATTTCCTTCATGATTAAGACATTTAATTATATTATTGGGTTATTTAGTTCATTATACAATCAATACAGAAAGTTGAAATGCAGAAAGAAATACACAACTCAATTTTAGAATTCAATGTCTTATTCATAAGGAATTTCAAATGTCCCCACACAAGCCATGGTATGTAATTGAAAAGTAAAATACAACTATTGAAATAAGAGGTACACAAGCATGAACGAGAAAATAGAGGTGTATGAGTGAACCCATCATTTCCTTGGGTCTTCTCCTTTGGTTAATGTATCTTCATCTTCAGCTTATTCCCTCTTCATCTTCATCACTGGAAGTATTGTACCTAAAAATAAGAAAAGAGGAAGATTATCAGTTAAGATCTCAGGGTTAATCCATATTCCTACATTGTCCTTTTTGTGCATATGGATCTCTTAACAACAGGATATATAGATTACTTGAAGATCATACTGCATACATGATCTACTCACTCAGGATGAAGGAGGAAAGAGAAAAGAAAACTATGGACATAAGAGAGGCCAAAAAGCCTAAATATTTTCTAACTATTTCCTTAAGTGTGTAGGTACAGGTTGTAGTAAAGAAGAAAATAAATCATGTTTACAGTCTTCACTGTTAGATAAAGGTTAGTTCTCAAATGATTTCCATCCTATGGTACATGAAGTAGATAATTCATAAGTATATGTTCCCAATTGCAACTAAAGAAGAAGGAATTCTGAGGAAATTTTGACAGGGCTTCGCCATGTGAAATGAACTTTTAAAACTTTCTAACATACATATCAAAGCTATAATAAAAGGAAATGCAGTATTAAAAAGATCACAGAATCAAGAAGAAATAAAGAAGTCTAAATGCCCATATCAAAGGAGGGATACCCAAATCGGGTTGAAATACCTCAAGCCACAAATTGAAAATACATGGGTATATACAGATTTTGGAAAAAATAATTCATTCAGCAAGGACAGTTAAAAGTTCATATATAGATTTTTTGCAATACAACTCAAAGGAATGAATAAAGTTATAGATCTAAGGAAGAAAATGTAGATCCTGGATTTGATCGAGAAAGAACCATTAATGGGTGCTAAAATCGAGTAAGGATCAAGAACTCATTGGTTAAAATTGAAGCAGAGCAAACCCTCATCGAATTCAGAGCCAAAAGGGGAACCAGAATGATTTTTAACTTAGAGATCAATGTTGTTCCAGAAATCACATTAAAAATACAAAGGAAAACAAGTATCAGTGTTTCGAAGATGAAATAAAGAGACAAATTAAAAGGGCAAGCTCAATACTGATTGAAATGAGAAATATGCAGTCAAGAGATTACAAAAAAAGAAGAAGCACGAAGCCACTACCATCTTGTTCAAAATAACAATGATACAGAAAGGACTGAGCTCACAAACCTCAACAATGGTGGCCATAGAATCTTCGTAGAGCTTCACAAGACACAAATATTTTGAAGAAAAGCCGAACTCAAAGCAACACAACTAGTCAAATCGACCAAATCTTGTAGTATAAGCCAACCCAAAGCTCAAAGTGATCAAAATGGTGGCCATTAAATAACAAGAGAGTTCCAAAGCTGAGCTCAATAGAACAATAGATGCAGATAAACCGAGCTTGAAAGATCATCTCCAATGGCCGCCGTCTAGGGAAAAATTTTTTGTAGAGTTCCTTTAGCTCGGATAGAGCTCGAGAATGAAAATATGAAAGACTTAGGGTTTCGAGTGTTTTATTCATCATATCAACAACCACAAATCAAAAGTATAGAGGTCATTGCTCAGAAATCAAATCACCAAAATCAATGCAAACCTCATCTTGACTCATTAAAATGGCAGTATTTTAGCTGACTTAACACTTTTTTATTATTTTAAAAAGTGTCAAATTGGTCCGTAGGCTCGACAAAATCTAATTGGATGCAGAGCGTCGGGTCAATTTGAGATATTGAGATTTATTTCCAAAAAGGTGTAAAGTCATAAAATGGCCCGCAACCCCACTCATGCCAAGGAAAAATTAAAATGTTGAGCCCGCTTCAAAAAATTCAAAGGCGGATCGTTGAGCTTTTGAGTTTTCGCACTTTATTTCCAAAAGGGCATAAAGTTGTAAAATGACTTGCGGCCCCGCTCATGCCAAAAGAAAAATTCAAATGTTAGGCCCACATTAAAAGAGAAAGTGGAGAAGTGAACCATCGAAATGTTTTTGCCTTTGAAACTTTTGTAAAGGAGCAAAGTTTAAAAGTGCCCTGCGACCCCACTGAAGACCAAACAAAGCCACATATTCAATAAGTCAAAAGTGGAGCATTGGGTCAATTTGAGATTTTGAGCCCTTTTTGAAAAAGGTGAAAAAGTGTTTAAGTCACCCACGACTCCACCCACGCATCAAAGGTTAAAATCGGGGAAGCAGGCCACTGGGGCATTTTAAAATTTTAAGCCTTTTTGGAAAAAGTAGCAAAGTATCAAAAGTAAGTTGTAATCCTACTTTGACCGATTCAGACACGTGTAAGGCCCAGATTAAAAGCAAATGGGTGGGCCGAATATTCAAAAATGTAATTTCTATCAGAAACATGAAAAGAAGGATTTTCTAGGTCCATTTTTAGATCAATTTTTTCCTACGTGGATGATCTTTTCGAGGTAATAAAAGACAGAGTTCTTCAGAGAACCTTCAGTCGAGCTCAAGTCTACATCAATGGCGGAATTTTTAAAAAACTCACACAAAAAGCTTGAAGTTATTAATGGTGGCCACGAGAAAATTTTTGCAGAGCTTTGCTAGCTCGAATGGAGCTTAATAATTTAATTACCAAAAATGATTAAGTTTGCAACACTTTTGCACCTTAATTCGAGTCCTGAGTTCACCAGATTCAACCATGGTTATAAAGTGCTAATATTATCATTGCAAATGGATAAGGTTGCATGCCTTTGCAAAAGAATAAACCAGAATATGAATTTGCATGCACAAAGAAGAAAACTTGCTCATCAAGCAAAACTTGTTTTTAGCAAATTATCACTCACGATTTTCTTAAAAATAGAAACAATGATCAATTGATTCGAGTTATAACCAATGGCTGTTAATTCCTCTTTATATTTGCATGTTATGTTTTTATTCCTTTATTTATTAATAGATGAAGGATAAAAATAGTATGCATGGGCGAGTATAATTTTAGCCTATTTTAGGAAGGGTGGGAAATATTTTGTTATATATTGTGTGCCTTGACAAAGCACAAAAGAAGATAGAGGAGGAATTTTAGATACAGGAGTTCTGAAGTAATTTTTTACCAGTTTTTCCCTTCAAATGTGAAGTATTTTCTGCCTTTCCAATTATTTGTAGTCTTTTGTATGTTTCCATTAATCTTGTGAGTTTGAATTCCCTGATTAATCATCTTACCCTATTGCAAATTCAGTAATTTCTACATGATATTAATGTGTATGTGTAACTTAATAGTATTTTTGTGATTCTATCCCTCAATACATCAAAGTGTTTACCCTTAATTATCTTCAGAAAAATGTTGGCTCATGCATCAAAAATATTTTCCATATCAATTGTGCATATACTCAGTCAAATACCTCATACAAATTTGGTGTATCACCTCAGTTTAAATTTTTTACAATCATCTTTTACCCTTAAACCCCAGAACATTAGTTTAGGATACATCAATAAGGAACCGGCCTTGATACCGGAGACTCACCTCAAACTAGGTACACCCACAAACCGGAGGTGTTTCCATTGTATCTACGAAAGAGGGAGATCCATTTTACAAGCTTAAAACACCTGTAACCATCTCTCTACAGGGTGCACTTTCGAGAGATAACAAACACCAACAATAACAACATCACACACATTGACATTGAAAACAGGTACATCATGACATCTACACATACATTTTCACCCTAGGTTCATTTTCATCATCACTTTTTTGCACTTCCTCATCCTTAGCATCCACGCTTCACATTTTTATCATTCCATGCTTTTTCTAGTCCCTTGACACATTTTCTACATTGATCTACATGAATTTCAGGTACACATCTCTATCTACTTTATGTTACTAGGATTTCTTCTCACCAACATAAAGTGGGGGAAAATGTAGACACAAAATCACATACTTTGGGTAATTATCTAGTCATGATTACATACTACTATTCATATGATTCCTAAGTAAGAACAATACTAATTAACTCGTGTCTTTGGCCACCTTTCTTTGCTTTTTGTTTTTACTTTCAGTATTACACCCCTACTTGCTCAATCTTCCTTTTCGGCATTTGTCTCCCTGGACACCGGCGCCTAGACCAGATGTCAGCATCAGGTGCCCTCATCCATTATGGGCACCCCTTTCCCCTTTGTACTTTACTCACACTTTTTAGGTCCTTTCTAGCAATTTGAGCATCTTATATTTTTGGTAGTCAGCCTTTTGGGGTTAATTACAAAATTCAAATGAAGGAATCATATAAATATAAAGTTATGTGATCATAATAAGGGACCAAGCACTAAGCATGTACTATCTCCACCTAAGGTTACATCCATCAAGGCATCTAAGAGCTCCATTATATTCATCTAGCTCCATCAAAATGGAACTAAGGGTTGGTTCATCTACATACACTTCATAGGAGGGAAATTCATTATATTCCATGCACACATTTATTGCATTCTACATCTAGCTACTTGCTTGCTATCCAAGTGTGACTGGAACAAGAGAAACCTAGGGCATGATTCCACATGCACACATAACCAAAGTGGGTTTAAGATGTAGTACGGTGCTCGCTTATAAGTCCACCATTGTGGTGGCCGAGGATAATCGATCCCTTATTCCGCATCTTTCATTTTTGGGATTTGATTTCAATTTGAGGGTTTTACAGGTTTATTGTGACCTCGGTGATCATTATACGAGTTCATAGTGACAAAAGGTGAGCATTAGTGAACATCTAATGACCCTAAGAATTAGGGTTTTTAAGCATTTCCAAAAACCCAGGCTCCCAGAATTAGTACTTGGTGCCCACATGCGCCCCTGTCCCTCCTTAAGCACCCATGTCCAATCCATTCCTCCAGATATGCATTTTTTTGGGTCTTTGTGCTACGTTGCTGACATTTTATTCACCTAGTTAGCACTTTGGTACACTCTAGATTTAATTATGAACTAGCTAAGTACCTTTTTCTCCTCTTTGCTCTTAGGGTTTTATAATTTATTGCTTAGTTTGCTTTTGTATATTTCTATAATTCATTGTTACATTTATTTACTACTACTATAACATCAGATTAGGCTTATATTTTACATTTTAGCTTAATCACTGTGATGTAAAATTTTATATGGGGATAATGTGGTTTTTACGTGTGAGGATTTTTCATATGGAACCTCGCACAATGAGGATGAGGACGGGCGGACCCTAGTCACTATGATGATGGGCATTAGTTGTTACACATTACTAGATTCAACAAGGGGAATATTTTCATGGATGTTGACCGGGGTGGTGTACGATATGATGATATACAAGACAAAATTTTCTTGGGCACATATTTGGTTGGAACAAGTTTATTGGGAGTTATGGTCTTGGAGTACGCAGATTGGGAGTTGATGTGTCATTTTTATTAGAGCCTTGGGCTTACAAGCATATTGTAGTGGGTAAACCAAGAGAATTTTCATGGGTGAGGTGGTTTAACTTGGAGTATCTGGTGGGTTTTGTGAGGTAACATTCGGATCACATAGCCATATGTCCTGTTAGAGGTAAGGACCATTATAGACAACTCCTAGCCAATTTGTAGGATAAAGATGTTGTTTGGAGGCCTTGTATAGGTTGTCTTATATGGCTTGCAGTACAGAGAGGTAGACGTGGGTCACATGCATAGGATATGTGGGTGCGAGGCCCTAGGGAGGATTAGTGGGAGCTGATCATATTTGATCTCATTAGGAAACAGTTTGAGTTGATTTAGGATATTTCAGAGATAGCAGTGGCCTATAAGTGAGATGATGTAAAGTTTGATATAACACTTCCAACTATTTAGGAGGCATTTCATATGGAAGACGAGGAAGGAGTGGTGAGGCATGATGATTCGGGGTGACATATGATTATGTTGCATGGTGGCAGTGGTAACTAGGTGGTTTTGAGATGTGGGTGTGAGCTCGTGTAGAGGTTACACCTCAAGAGGGTGGTGGTGGTGAGTGTGAAGATGAGGAGGATATAATGGCATTTTTGGAGGCCACTATAGTGAGTTTAGAGGTTGATAAGGCTATTTTGTTGGATGAGCGAGCCATATTAATTAGTTAGAGATATGAGCTGAGTCAGTAGCTCACTACTATACATGTAGAGCTCACCCAGGCCATGGCCGAGAGAGAAATACGGGTGGGACAACGAGGCCTTGTAGAAGGCCTTTGGATTGATGGGGCCATTGATCTCAGGGGCTGAGCTATAGACATTCTAATCCCAAACTAAAAATCAGATGGGGCCACCTGGTGATGTGAGTGCGATGAACTACCATGCTATAAGTGATGAGCTTATATATTATGAGGATATAGTGAGGCAGATGCTTCTAAATGATTCTCGTTATATAGTATTTTTGGATCAACGATGACATGTTTCTTAAAGAAGTTACGCAAGTGTGGGGTAGGTTCCTAGAGGTCTAGGTGAGGGAACAACTAGAGACACGGATGATGATCATGGTAAACGAGTGCTTGAGGGAGTGTCGATTAACGGACATTCAATTTACTAGATAGTTTTTGTAGATATATTTTGATGTATGGATTTTTGATGTATAGTTTTCTGATGTATGAGGCTCGTTTAAAGCCCTTGTCAATGATGACAAGTTAATATAATTTTGATATGACAAGTTATGGGTGTATATGAAATGTGTATTTTTAGACATGTTTGATGTGATTATGATGATTTAATATATGTTTGTGACAAAATTAAGATCTTGTTGTTTGATTAATGCATTAAATGATGGGTAAGAATAGAATATGGGATGTTTGCTTCCTTACTACTCTATACATATATATAGTGTATGATGGTAAACTGATTTAAATGTATGATACTGCACATGCAGTTTTGTAAATAATGTTGACACATGAGTCATAATGGTTAGTAATATTAGGATTATTGATGAGTGTGGGATAGTTGTACCTATCCTTTTCTGACATGAGCAAGATTTATGTGTAGCAAGCATGGGGAAACGAGTTCTTCTTAATAGTTTTGAGGTTTTTCCCTACTTTATATTGCACAATTTGATTGATGTGGGAAGCTTTCGTTTTATGGTAAAGCTAATCAATGTGGGAAGCTTTCCTGGGATGGTTGATTTTTTGATATGAGATTTGATCGATGTGGGAAGCCCTTTTTCATGTATTTTGATTGTGTAGCCATCCTTTGAGGGAGTGGTATACAAATTTATTTGACATAATTTTGATTTTTAATAGCCATCCTTCGAGGGATCGGTCTATATTTTGATTGGATCCATCCCATGGATATTTTGATTTTTGAGCTAAGGGAAATCTGAGTAACGACTTAGAAGGGGACAAGATAAACATGCAAGTTACACATATGTCCTTTTCATGTTGTGAAAGATAATAAGGTAGGGGATGGTGAGATTAATGATCATGGGGTTCCCTAATCATGATTAGGGAACTTGTCCAAGAGGAATATGCTATGAACATATTCGCGGTGCCCATATTCAAGGTCATGACAGGTATGCTGACGAAAGAGAACACATAACTCCAAATCATTATAAGGATGATAGGATGAGCGTGCTGATGTACGGAGATCATAGTGTAACTAAGGTCTCATGAGTAGATATTTTAATAGTAGAATGGCTGCAAGTGTAGGGTGTTAAGAGGCTCCTTTTCAAGTTTATCATCAAGGGAGGCTAAACGATAAGCCCATGACCCATATTTATGAGTGATAATATATGGTCCAAGCCAGTTCATAGTAAACTTTCCATGTTTACTCTTTTCCATGTTGGGTTGCTTTGAGAACAAGATCATCAATGTTAAAGTAATGTTGTTTGAGATGTTTATTGTAAGCACATTTGATGCATTCTTGATAGATTATGATATGTTTGAGGGTGGTTATATGGTGTTCATCTAATAATTCATGTTGTGATAAGCATTCTTGATGATAATCCTCATTTGGGAGGATATATATGAGAGAAACATGTAGGGATGGGATATAAAATTCGAGAGGAAGGACAAATTTAGTGTTGTATACTAAGGAGAAGGGCATAGTTCCCGTAGGTGTTTGAAAGATGGTCTAGTATGTGCACAATGAAAATGGTATTTAGAGATGCCAATTTCTACCAGCTTGGTCAACAATTTTCATGAGAATTTTGTTGATTGTTTTGTTGGAAGCTTCGGTCTGGTCATTAGCTTGTGGATAATAAGGAGTGGAAAAGCTAAGCTTGATGTTATAAGTATTGCAAAGTTTTTGAAATTTAATTTTTTGAAGGATTTGCCATTAATTGTGATGATTTTTGTGGTAAACTAAATCGACAGATAATGTGGTGATGAATAAAGTCGATGATTTTATCGGCTTTTGTGGAGATAAGGAGGATTACTTCCACCCATTTAGTAAAATATTCAATTTTGATGATGATGGAATTGTTATCTTATGATGAATAAGGATTGATAAGGCTAATAAGTTCAAGATCCCATTGTGAAAAGGGCCATAAGTTTTTAGCGGTATCAAGAGTGTGGCTAGGGATATGTGTGAGATTGGAATGTTGTTAACATTTGACGTATTTCTTGACTTAATCATAGTGGTCTTGGTTAAGAGTGGGACAATAGTAGCCCATGCGTAAGTTGTGTAGACACCTAAAGTATGCTTATACTTAGCATTTCATCTAATCCATTCAATTAACGAAAATTCGTTAATTCCATATTCTTCACTCCATATTGGATGCCCATTCACGACACTCTTTGGTCATATTCTTCCCATATTAAACTTATTTGGCTAATATATCTCTTATTAGCTAAACATTCTCCCTTTCGACCATTCATAACCTCCCTAGTTCTCTCTGGACCACTTCTATTGGCTTCGTAGGCTATCTATCAGTCCACAATTGGTTATCCGGACCCTCTCAACTCTCAATAAATCTCTAATCTCTTGCTAATCAAGTTTAACTAGCCTAAACCCTAGTTAACTAGCCTAAACCAAGCTTAACTAAGCCTAAAGCATGTTTATCCTAATATAATCTAAAAGTGCTTTTTGAGCTTTAGTCCCACATGCACCCAAATTCCAAACTCTCCTAAGTGGAAAACTATAAATAGAAGGTTCACCCCTCCCTCTCAATTTTACACCTTTTCTTCATAACAAAAATCTCTCATATTTGGAGATCTTGGCATTAGATATCATTTGTGATAGCTTTTATCTATAAAACATTTGGATCTTGGCCATAATCCATTGTTAAGAGATCCCCCATCTTACATCCATCCATTCCAAATATAGTTAGTAAGGGAAGATCTAAAGCTTGGCCATGTAGCCAACTTGGAGAGATATCTTCACTATGTTTGAGAGTAAACAACATATAATTTGATTGCTTAGAATCTAACTAGGTTCACTTTCATTAAGCTTTCATGGAGTAGAGAGTAGTATATATGCTAGGGTTTGAATGTTAGTTTCAAATTTATATATGCATAGATAGTTTCTTGTTTAGCTCTAATCTTATGGTGCATGGTTGAGTTTAGTCAAGCTTGAGGTTCTTTAACCTCATCCCATAGCTTTGTAAACCTTTCCATTGCATACATTTGGCATGCCCGGTGGGACATGAAGTCCATCTTCCATTAATGGAGGCCTATTTCAAGCTTTTAAAACCCATTTTTATGTTTTTAGAAAAAAATAACTTGTTATTTTTTTGTTTCCAATTCTTAAAGGGGTTAAATAAGCTTGGTTCATAGCTAATTTGTGGGTTAAGGTTAGAAATAATTTTCTTTAAATGACAAATAACCTATTGGCTTTTGAAAAATTCCATTTCCATGTTTTTACAGGGTTTTTCAAGGGTACGTGCAGGTGTCTTCAAGGGGCGTGTCTCCATTGAAACCCTAGCAGCTGGTGTTGAGTTGGGCACACACCTATCTAGGCATACTACATAGTTAACAACTTATTTAGAAGAGGTGGCATCTCTGTCGCAAGGTGGGCATCTACGTTAGCTAGCAAGCGCACACATCTCTCTGGAAGCACTGGCGTATATTAGCTTACTATGTAAAACTCTGTCATTTATTTTTATTTTTTACCTAGGTCGCATCTCCGTTGAACTATCAACATCTCCATTGAACTATCGCAACTAGATATACTGTGTTTTTTGACAATTTTTTCCTGTAGGTGTATACATCAAATAGAGAGAAAACATGTCGAAACCATAGCTTACCTGTCTAACAGGGCCGCATAGGTGTTATACCCCTCTGTCAGTTCTTCTTGCCATGCATCTCTGCTGTAAGGGTGCATATCCATTGGCTAGGGCATGTTGGTGTCATTCTGGGCGTGTAGGTGTCTGTGTTTAAATTTGAAAACTTTTCTCTAGGCTGTGAAATCATTTTCTTAAACTTTTCTGAGGTTTTTTATGACTAACAAGGTAGTTGTAGGGTTTTGTCTTGTTATTTCAGCTTACACAACTTACGTGTTTTCATTTCTTAGCTTGAATAAAGCTTGTAAAGTGTGTATGCTCTCTCCTCGTGCCTTTTAGGTAATCTTGGAGATCAAAACACTTGTACAAACTTTATGTCATACTTTAAAAAACACTTGTTCTATGATGCTAAAAAGTAAAACATATTTCCATATGATTTGTCTTAGTGGAAATTTCACATTGCGTGTGCTCTTCCTTCGCGCCTTTTGGTGATCTTAGGAATAAAAAGAAAAGTGTAAATTATCTTTCTTGAAGTTTGCAAATGGAAAACTACTAAACATGTTATCTCGTAGGACCTAATGTTTGTTAAATAAATGTGCCAAACAAAACACAAAACTTCTAATATACGTGTTTACATGCAGATTACCAAATGGTGTGCTACTTAAAACCACATTTAAATTAAAAAGATAAAAAACACACCACTTTCATCACACTATAATGCAGGTTTTGGAAAAGGGTACATCCCTATTTGCTCAACTGAAACATAACCCCTTTGGCATAACGTCTTAAGCTACAACAATGAGGGTGGTTCTAGGAACCCTAAAGTAATCCACCGTTGAGTAACCTTGTGGATGAAATAGGAAGCGCCGCTTACCCACTTGACTAGTACGCCTTGTGAGATTAGCATCACAAGTTATCCAGAAGATGACCGTAATGATGGTACAACTAAACGCACTAGTTGCTCATTATATCCGAAGGGGGTAAAGTAAAGCCGAGATACTCCCAAGATAGTCAGGGTGATTATTTGGGTAAATCAAGTTTGCTTAAGATGGCTTGTGACACCTAGGTGAGAGAAATTATTAAGGAAGCCATTCTGTCTTGGAGCCCACTTTGCTAGTCCTTTGTTGCATCACGCCATCACAAAGTGACAACTCATTTGGAGTCTGAACCTTATTTCTCATAAGTTCAATCTAAGTGTCTTTCATCATGGAATTAAACTATGTCCCACTTTAGCTCAGTTTTATTCTCATTTTCGGACGAGGTGAAATTCTACCCAAGTGGCGCTTAGTCTATTTTCATCTTTTTTTATCTATACCCTTGCGTTCTCACCGCCCATCTTTCAAGGTGAGAAAGGAGCAAACCTTGCATGTTTTTATCAGAGATAGTGCTCGCCACTTTTTTTTCTGTTTACACCCATCCATGTTTGCGGCTGGACTGTTAAACGTCTAAAGTGTGTAGGTACATTTTTCGTATCTTTGATAAAGTCCTTCAATATTGATTTCAAGATCATCTTCACTACTATGAGTTCATTTCATCATTTGTCTCTTCTTGATTTGATATTTTTGCTCGCATTCTAGTTGCACAATCTTGGCACTTACGTTGTGTTTTCATTTTTTTAAGAATGTGATATAAGTCTCTTTATTGCGTGGTTATGCTACTTGCACAATTAAAAAACCCCTTGTTATACTTATCACTTGGTTTTAGTTTTGACGTCATCTAAGTCTTTAAAAGGTGTCGATATCACCTTATATATATCACAATAAATTTTTCATGATACTAACACCTTGCTTGCTCGGTTAATGTATCATGATAGCATTTTTACGCTATATCTAGTCGCGACTTCCATTTTTCAGAAGACTTAGCTTTCATCGGCATTCAAACTAATTTTAAGTATACCTCATCAAGAGATTGCGTTAATATTACTTTGATACTTAGGTCTTGCAAGAATTCTAACTTGACCTACGCATTGATATGATATTTTCACTATCTGTTTTAGGGTATAGGCTTGGTAGCAACAAAATTGAGTGATCATTACATTTAGGTGTGCATATGAGTGTTCTGTGATAAAAAAACTAGATAGCATTGTGTCTGTTGGTCTGAAAATCTGTCGCTTGGGTAGATCTATGGATAGACGAGCCAACAGTGTGCAGGGCATAGCCCCTCTTTGAGTCAGCAAAGCGAAACTGGTTTATTGCTATTCTACCAACAGGAATCTATGCAAGTCTCACAGATTCTGCCTTCGGGGGTTTGGGATCTCATCCCAGTAGGGGTGTTTCCGACTGCGAAAAGAAAGGAAAGGAAGAGGGGATGAAGAAAGAGCAGGTCCGAAGGAAGAAAAGAAATGAATTCCAAAGCAGAAAGGTCAGAAGGTTTATGTTTTGGGATTGGTAGTAAATAGAGCCAAACCTACTTGCATAAACGAGCAAAGCAATACTGATGATAAATAAATGACAATAAAACAGAAGCAGATCCAACAGAATAAACACACAGATCTAACGTAAGAAAGATCTAATGCACATAACACATGTATTCAGCACAAAGTCTAAATATTGTATTAATATTTTTCTTCTGTTACAAAAAGCTCAAAGTCTTTTTTCTTCACTTCTATTTTTCATCTGAAAGATATTCATCCATCTTACAATACTACAAGTATTGGAGTATTTATAGAAGAAGAAGAGAAAAGAAGGCAAAAAGGAGCCAACAACTATTTACAAAGATATTTACAAAATATCTAAAAGTCATGTTGACTTTTTACAACTTGATGGATGACATCATCCCATGATGCAACATGGATGACGTCATCATTTGTATCAACATACTCCAGATATTTCCAAAAAGAAAGACGAAGAAGAGAAAGAGAAGAAGAAGAAGAAGAAGAAGAAGCAGCTATTCGTCATCGTCATCTTGCGGCCGAAAGGGGGTGGACTGCTTTTGTTGCTGCTCAGGTGACGAGATATGGAACTGAGAGTGGTATTCCATGAACTTGTTGATTATTGGCCCTAGTTGATCCTGGGAAGGATCCTTGTGCCGCTCACTGATCGCCTCACAAGTCTCCCACTCATCTATGAGCTTCTCTGGGAGTTTGGAATAGTCCTTTTCTGCCTCAATGAGGAACCCGATGAAGTCCCTACAGGCCAGCAGGTTGTTGATAGACTCTGTGTCAAATGTGACCTCTGGCCCCGTTCCTTGAGAAGCGATCTCCTTGAAGATCCGGGTGGTTTCATCAGCTTTCCTTAAAGTGAAGGAAGGAGTAAGTAACCCTGGCGACATATTAAGAACAATCCATTCCATTTGGTGCATCGCATCCAGGGCTTCTTCCTTGACTTTGTCAATCTTTTCTAGAATAAATTCTAGCTGATCCACCCGGTAGTCCAGAGTGGACATGATTTTGTTGAGGGCCCTTGGATGGCGAAGACGCCGAACTTGACCGAGATCTTGGTGAGCAGTTGAACATTTGTTGGAAGGTCTCGTGCTGCGATCTAGCATGTTCAGCTCTTCGATATGGGCCTGCTTTACATGCTTGGAGCTCTTTATTCGCCTTACTGATGTTCAGGTACAAGTCGGAGAACTCGGCGATCACTTTTTCACTGTCTTTGAGGATTTGGCTCCTCCAAGCGGAAACGGCCATACCCTGCTCGCCGATCTTGGCATACTCATTAATTTTCTCCTGGCTGAGAAGCTCAGAAGTTTCGGTGGCAGTTGTGGGAGGCGCACTACCCATCTTCTATAAGGCTTGGAGCAGATATTTGTTTTTCTCCTTCAGTTGCCTTTTCTCTTCCTTTATCTCTTTAAGCTTCTTGCAGAGGGCGTCAACTGCAGAAAGAGCCTCCCCCTAAAGACTTTCGGAAGATGTCCCCATTGTGACTTGGGTCACAGTAAAATCTGTCGGAGACAGATCCTTTTTCTCTTTGAGGGGATTGGGGTATGCGATTTCCATAACTCTCTCTCCTACAGACACTTTTAGAGAAGTGTGTGATAGGCTTCTGCTTCTTCACCCCCTTAGATGGGATCACGGAAAAGTCCATCGGAGTGATGGGAACTTTCCTTTTTGCTGACTTAGCTGCTGAGAGATCCAGGCTGGACCTATGGTAGAAGGACCAGAAACAGAGGAGGGGACAGCTGCAGTAGTAGAGGGGAAAAATGTGGAGACACGTGGTGGCGGCATTGAGAGAATAGCCGAAGAAGTGCCCACGGAAGGAAGGGAAACTGCAGCAGCGGAAGACATAGGAAGGGAAGGGAGCTCGGAGATGAGGGAAGAAATGGAGGAGGACAGATCAGCGAGGGAAGAGAAGATAGACGAAGAGGCGAGGGGAACAGTAGAAGAAGAAGGGGGAGAGGACACGACCAAAGGGATGGTCACTGAGTCACTCGAGGAGGGGAAGGAAGAGAAGAAGAAGGGATAGAAGGGACCTCAGTTGTTGTAGCAATGCCGACATCCTGAGTGGATGGGCCAATGGGAATATCCTCTTCTGCTTCTTTCTCTGGTGTGACCAGAGTTATTACCTGCTCGGGTGCCGCGAAAGGAGGATCTCGGGGCTTCTTCGAATGGTCTTTGGATTCACCTTCTACACCTTTGCCCTTGCCTTTAGGCTGCTGTTTGGATCGTGGAGGTGCGTTACCCAATGGGGAGGTTGTGAAATCAACCCCAAGGTAGATTAGTCCGTTCATCCGGCACCAATGCTCTATCCTACGCAGAGTCTCCTTGACCCTCTCCTCAATTGTCTGAGGGGCCTTAGTTCTATCAATGGCGGAAAGGGCCAATTGTCCCCATCTGTGTCAGTATATACCTTGTCTATTTCATCTTCCGTAGTTTGGAAGCCTTTGGGGACAATGGCTATCCCATATTGGATGATTTCTGCCAAGGCTAGGCGAGAATGATCCTTTCTCCTGAGCTCCACCTCATGGATGACGTCAATGTAAATGTCCTCAATCTGAGGGATGTGGATTGGATCAAGTTTCACCCTTGGCGAGATGCTCCTTGGGTGAAGGTAGGCTGGTGGGAAATCATGTTTTAAATTAAGTAACTCAGCTCTGCGAACATTTCCTTCACCTTGTGGTGGGTAGAGCATGTGTATCGGCCCACTGTGAGGGGGAAAGGAGTTCCACCCTTCTTTCTTTTCAGGCATTTCTCGTGGTATGTGATTAGCTACCTTGACAGCTCAGCAGAATCAGTTTAGGCCCAGCATACCTTGGTAGCCTGGTTGGCTCTCCTAAAAAGTTGGCAGCCCTTAGATAGGTGAATGTGGGAAACTGGGTGAACAAGGCCCCCATTTCTCAGTGGCTACTACTATGCTTTTGGTCGTGCGACCATAAGTCATATTCGGCCTCAATAGGTAGATGATGTGATAGAAAAACACATCGTTAATTTTTGTGAATTGGGAGATGCTATTCTCCAGCCTCAATTCCGGGTAGTACTCGTATATCTTGACCTGAGGCCAAACTCCACTCCGCATCAAGCTAGATAGTCCCTCTCACGATCTTTGCGGTGTAGACCACGTAGGAGTTCATATGGAATGTCCCCGTTGTGCTAAATTGTTGTAGCTGCTCAGAGATTGTGCTGCTTATAATTTCTCCCCAGCAAAAGCGCTGATCAGGCATATTCTTGTTCATGGTCTCTAAGTACCGCAACATCCATTTATGGAAATAATGGGCATCAGAAAGCCCGAAGACCCTACTCAGGAACGTAATGGTGTCGCTGAGCTCCTCTGAGAAGTCACTGCGGTGGATGATTTGGGGCCACCGGGTTACTACCTTTTTGTTTTTCAAGTAAACCTCATTCATCAGTTGCATACACTGATCTGCATTGTCATCCCAGGCCTTAATGCAATCTGCTTGACTGACGGCCACAAAGTGCCGGTGGTGAGGTATGCCGAGTATTACCTCAAAGTGACGGGCAGTGAGGTTAATGACTACCTCGCCCTTGCTGTTTATGACACACCTTGTGTCTTTGTTGTAACATTGGGCAATCACCATCAAGAATTCATTGTTGATAGCGGTCTTGGATTGGGATTCCTCGGTGAAGTGTAGAGGCACTTTGCTATCAGTTTGTCCATCCATGGACTCCTTGTGACTTTCTGAGTTCTAGCCCAGAATTCCTCCATATCAATATGCCCCAATTCTGAGTCTCTGACGTCCAGGCTACACTCGGCCTGGGACTCGGGCATTCTGACCCTCTGATATTTATATTTCATCTCTTCTTCTGTAAGTTTGGCCTTTCCTTTGGATTTGGTAGGTCTCTTGCTGGATGTTGACATATGTTCTTCCAAGTTTATTTGCTGATCTGCATGAAGAAGAAGCGAGACCCAATCCAAAAAGGTTGTATTAGCCATTTGATTTTCCATTGAAGTGTTAACAGAAGAAAGAGTTAGTTATTTTGAGGCTCAGGGCGCATGGCGCATGAAAGCTGCAGCTTACAGGGCTAAATAGGTAAGGCGCACAGGAAAAGGGTGTTGCAAGGGTTAAACTGGCGCCAGAGGTGCATGGCGCATGAAAGCTGCAGGGTGCATTTTGTAAAGGGCGCATGTAAACATTGTGTTACATGGAGACAGGATGCGCCAAAGGCGCATGGATTTTTCATGTTGCATTGGGATTTGGTGCGCCCTTTGGTGCATGTATGGTTTGTGTAACAAGAACTTTTCGTGCGCCAAAGGGAACATGGCGCGCACGGAGGGTTTGCACAACATGAATGTTTTTGCGACGAGGAAAGCACTGCGCCTTTATAACTTCATACTTGGCATGCATTAAGCCGGTGTTGCGCAGTTGCGGGGTGCGCCTTGAGGGGCGCATGTTAATGCGATGCAGCAAGGAAGGTTGGTGCGCAAGGTGGGCGCAAGGCTAGCGCTTGCATCATGTGAAGGAGGCGCGCCTTGAGGGCGCAAAGGTATTTGATGCAACAAGCATGATGGGTGCGCCATTGGCGCGGATTTTATTCATGCTGCGAGGGAGACAGATGCGCCAAAGGGAAAAACAGAGTTTTTACATGGCTTAGCCTCTCCTTCATCCTTTCTAAGATTGGTTGGGAAATAAAATGGTTTAATCAAAGGGTTTCAGACCATGCTTTTAAGAAGAACTTCCTCTACCAGCAGATCTGGAAAGAGGGGGAGGGATATGGAAAGACAGCAAAGGGGGAGGCTAGATCAAAATTTCAATACTTCCAAACTAAAACCAGACCACCAAGCACACCAAGAACCAAAAACGTAAAGCGCACGAGAGAGAGAAGAACCTCTTACCCGGATAAATAGTGAGAAACGTGCAACGGGTCCACAACGCGTTGAAAATGACGAGGCAGGGGCTGACAGGCTCAGAGAATAAAAATCACGTGCTTTGCGTCTGGTGATAATGACATTTGTGGGCGCGCAAATGCATATATATAGGTGAGCAAGTCATAAATGCGCCACCAACTTTGTAAAGGGCGCATGAAAATTGCTGTCGACATAGGAAAGCATGCGCCCTTTGGCGCACCAAAGCATTTGCCAGCATGGAACTAAGCGCGCCTTTGGCGCACCAAAAGTTGTGTCGCCATGAGATTATGTGCGCCTCTGGCGCACCAAAAGGTGGCGCAACAAAAGTTTTGCCAACATGAAGGCGCATGCGCCTTGGCGCACGCAGGGAAGACTCAACATACAAGGCGCACCGAAAGGTGTGTTGACACAGGAAAATATGCGCCAAAGGCTTTAAAGGGGGCGCACCAAAAGTTGGTGTTACATAGTAATTCCATGCGCCCAGCCAAAAAAGACCAAAAAGACTAAGTTCGGAAAACAGATTTTCCCGGAAAGGGATTTTGCAACGTTCCGAACGCAAGGGATCCCTAACGAGGGATCGAAACAAAATTTTCGGTATGGTTATCGGTAAAATTGCCCTTGTCAATTTTACGGGATAATAGTGTCTAGGGCACATTGTGGTATATTTCAAACATCACCTTGAACATATTACAAAACCACACATTTAGGATTCACGCTAGCTCCATATAAACGTTAGCTAGTAATGCCTAAAATTGCAAAGATGACAACCAAATCAAATGAGCATGACTTAGGAGAAACTCTTTTGAAACCTTCCCATTTAGCAACAACAATTTAACACCTCTCTTTTCTCAAGTTAAGGATGTAGAGCCATTAATTGACCATAGTGGAGAAGATTCAGACTCTTCCAGAGAACAACAGAGACTAGACCTAGGTAGATTTGATGAACTCCTATATTATGATAAAGATGAAGTACTTATAAGAGTCTTAGAATTAGGAGCTAAACTTTTACACGAACGTGAAATAGAAACCAAGGTCATTAATCACAAATTAGGAGAATGGATATCGCTCTTAGACATGGATAATCCCTTTGAGATAGGGTACACTCCTACTTACGGGCAATATCATGCCCTTTGTCAAAGGGGACCCATCATGAAGACCTCACTACAAAGCTTCACGTAAAGTGAAAATTGAGCGTAAAGCTTTACCTCCTCCCAAATTTGATGAAGAAGAGGACCCTCTGGTTGAAGAGGAGATCCTTCAAAAATAGATCTTGAAGTTGAGCTAGAAACTAGCAAACTTAGGCTCTTCAAGAAGAAACATGTACAAAGATAAAGAAAAACTAAACCTAGCAAGTTTCACTTTGATCCATACATTGACAATACCTTTAAGGCGACTTAAGTACAAAAACCAATGTCACCTACTAAAGAACAAAACTTTTAGAAAGAGTTACAATCAATGAAAGATACGCTTACTATGCTACAAACTTACAAGAGGGAAATGTAGGCCAGAATAGGAAATATTCATATGAAAAACTATGCCATTACCCCTTCGATAAGGACATGTTACGACAGCCCTTCCCAAAAAACTTTACCATTTCCAAGTTTGATAAGTATAAGTGCAAGAGTGATCCTCATGATCATATAAAATACTTTTACATGGCTTTCCAAGAGGTCATATATAGTGATAACTTCTTAATATGACTTTTTCCTCGTAGCCTAGGAGCACTGGGATTGGAATGGTTCTATAGTATTCCCAAGGGCTCCATTACAACATGGCCCGCATTAGCAGAAAAATTCATATGACATTATTCCTATAACATGGAAAATGATATCACAATGAACGATCTATGCAATATGAAATAGAAACCCAATGAGACCTTTGCAGGATTTTTACAATGATGGTGAGGGTTAACAAGTTGTTTCCCTTGTGCATTACCGGAAAAATAGCTAGTGAGCATATTTGTTCCTAACTTAAACCCAGAAATAGCCTTCCATTTATAGATGCACAATGGCTTAAACTTCGAAGAGGTCATAGAGAAAGGTGGTCAAATCGAGAAATCCCTCATTATAAAGGGAACGCTCAAGTCTGCCTTTAAAGAAAAACATGAAGCCAAATTCATAGAAAAACCAAAGTTCTTCAATAAGAACAAACATGTTGTTGGTGATGGCATTACGGACTCCAAGAGATCCCAAGCCATACAGATGGGCCCGCTTTTAAAGCTTTCACAAGGACCTCATCCCAAGGCATCCACTAAACACATGTTCATGCCATTAACGGAATCCCTATTGGCCATACTAAAGTAATTAGATAATGTAAAAATGGTGGAATATCCAACTATGACAGATCATACCCAAAGGATTCCCCAAAACTTGGTTGGTTCAAAGACCATGAATATTGTGACTTTCACCGTGTTAAAGGACACAAGATAGATATGTGTTTAAGACTGCATCACTACATACAAGACCTCATTGAAGAGGGTAAGATAGCCGTAGATTCTCCCCCTAACTCAAGACAAGGTCCAAATGAGAAAATGGGTATCTACAAAGAGCCTTTTCCTAATCATGTAGATAAAAATAAAAGGAATCCAGATCACAGAAAACCTCCAACAACTTATAGAACTACCGCTTATGTTTACCCTACTAATGATAGTCCCTTTGATTCTCTCATAGGATGTATTCTCTCATCTGATGAACATGTCAACACTATCTAGATCTTAGAAAAGAATTACGCACAGTAGGGATGAGATGTGCTTGTTTAATCATACCATATCCCATGCCTATCCCTCAGGAAGGTTAGTATAATTTGATAGATCAGTTAGGAAAACACCTGCTAGGATATCTATTCTTGATCTCCTTAAAATATCTACTGCCCACAAGAACATACTGTATAAAACATTGAAAAATTTAGGAGTTTATATAGATGTAGATCCCACAAACCTCCAAGCCATGATAGCGCACCTAGACTCCAATGATAATATTAATTTTGATCGCACCGCAATCCCGCGTAACAATCCAAAAACAACTTTCCCTTATATCTAGAAGTGGTGGTTACCCATCACAAAATCAAGAGGGTACTTGTGGACGGTGGATTTGGTCTAAATATTTGCACTTTGAAGCTGGTTAAGCAGCTAGGTACATTCAGAAATAGATCTGGGAGCTAAGACTATCACGATCACAACTTACGACAATGAAGAACAAGAATCAGTGGGTACTATAGTAGTTCCCATGGAAGTAGGCCCAACTTGTCATGACACGACATTTCATGTCCTTGACTTATACCTTCCATATAACATGCTCTTGGGGTGCCCATGGATTCATGTCATGTAAGCCATTACTTCAAATTTCCATCAGTATATCAAGCTATGTCATGAAGGACAAGTGGTTACCATTCTAGGTGACCCGGAACCATTCACACATTGTAGGGCATTACACAATTTTTCTCATGCGCTTATTAATGTCCTTCGATGGATGTTGTTATCCCCTACAAATGGAAGCTATTAATAAATAAGTAGATTCAGAGTCACTCACACCTTATAATCAAGATTTTCCTTCGTTAGTTAACCCATTCTCTTCATGGGAGGAAACGTCGAGAAAAATATGGCCTAGGTGAGCCATTCACTCTTGAATAGGCTTTGTTAATATCATATTTATCAGTATCTCCCAGAATAAGGGGTAAGCCTTATTTTCAGTTCAAGAGCACTTAGGAGCAGTGTCCTAAACCATTGGAAAAGTTTGTCCATAGTGTCTCCTATTTGAGGAGAAAATGTTAGAAGATCCTACCAAAGCATAGTGCCAGAAGGTACCATGGCTTCATGCCATCAAGCACCCCAGTACATCAAAGGTCACCACATGATGTTTTTCATGGGCTATAGTGGGTTTAGATGTGGAATTAATGCACAAGGTTGGCTAGAGCCTATTCCCATCCCTCATTTTAAGTCAGATAAGCATGGCCTGGGGATAAGGCCTCATAACGCTCTACCCTCTGAGATTGACGCCACCTCTTCTGAATATGAGGAAATTTCATCTCATTTTGATAGTGACGTAGATTCCCAATGTATCCTCTATGAGGATCTTGCTTCCACTAACCTATTCCTAGATTTAGCGGTCCTTACCTTATCTGAATCCAACCCCCTAACCAATCATCAAATAGCCCTTGTGTATCCTGAACTTATAGATTGGGATTAACAACTTCACGTACCACTTGATATATTTGAAAATGATGAAGCATTTGTGGAGTTCATGGGACTCAGGGATTCTATTCCATGCTGGGGACCACAAGAAAGGATTTGCAATTCAACTAAACACTTGTGTATACTTCAGAGAAGAGGTGGAGATGTGTGCATGTTTGAATAAAAGATGACAAACAAGAATAAAATCACTTCAGAGAAACCTTTTAGAAAATATAAACAAAAGTCTCACAAAGTGACAAACTCTTTGAAAAACTCATAGATATATAGAACAAAGAGTCTAAAGATGAAGTGGTCTATCTATTTAAAGATGATGATGAACTCCCCAGAATTTGATCTTACTCTTCCCCCGATCCCACATGGATAGAAGATGCTTTTGAGGAAATAATTAATGTCAAATTTGGCTCGGAAGAAAAACCTACAATAATAAAGTTGGGATCTTCACTCTCAAATCAAGGAAAAAGGTCTTTGTAGAGCTCTTAAGAGAATACATAGATATATTTGCATGGACATATGTAGATATGTCTGGTTTGGACCCAAAGTTAGTTTTGCACAACCTCGTTGTGCACCTGCAGACACCAAACCCATCAAGTAAAAGTTGAGAAAGATGCACCCTAAGGTGGTGCTCCTTATCAAAGAAGAATTGGAAAAACTATTAGATTGATTTTATTAAACCCATTGACTATTCAGAATGGATCTCTAACATAGTCCTTGTATAGAAGAAGCCTATTGGCATAAGAATTTGTACTGATTTCCATGACATCAATAAGGCATGCCCTAAGGATGACTTCCCTTTGCCTAACATTGACATGATAGTGGATTCCACCACTGGTTATGAAATGTTGTCTTTAATGGATGGGTTTTCAAGTTATAATCAGATACAGATTGCAGAAGAAGATCAACATAAAACAATGTTCACTACCCCATGGGGAACATTTTTCTACAAGGTCATGCCTTTCGGACTCAAGAATTTCGGGCTACTTATCAGCGGGTCATGAATGTTATCTTACATGATATGATGAATGACATCATGGAAGATTATGTTGATGACATCCTAGCTAAATCCAAGAGTAGAGGAGAGAACCCTGAAGTGATGAGATGTATTTTTCAACGTCTCCGAGATTATAAGGTTCGCTTGAACCCTAAGAAATGTGTCTTTGGTTTTTTATCAAGAAAGCTCCTAGGGTTCATTGTTTCACAAAGAGGGATTGAAGTGGACCCTGAAAAGGTTACAAATATCACGGAAATGCCACCACCTACCACTCTCAAACAACTAAGGAGTCTAAAAGGAAAATTTAGGTGATTCATTGCTTTATTTCACAACTGGTGGATAAGTGCCACCCCTTTACCCATTTACTAAAGGAAGATGTTGCATTCAACTAGGGACTAGATTGCTAAAAGGCCTTTACACTACTAAAATAGTACTTGGTTAGCCCACCTGTACTCATGCCGCCTACCCCAGGTGAACCTCTCCTCTTGTACATTTCCGCTACCCAGTTTGTTATTAGTGCACTGCTTGCCCAATATGACTTAGACCATAAAGAGAGAGCAGTTTACTATCTCAGTCACACCTTGATTGCGTACGAATTGAATTACCAACAGATTGAAAAGGCTTGTTTGGTGGTTGTATTTACCTTCCAAAAGCTTTTCCATTATCTCCTAAATAGTGAAACAAAAATCATATCCAAAGTGGAACCTCGCAAATACATTTTATTGAAACCCACACTTATAGGCCGAATGGCTAATTGGATCATTCTCCTAAGTGAATTTGATATCGAGTTCGTAAATCAAAAATCCTTGAAATGACAGGTATTGGCTGATCAATTTGCGAGAACCTCCTCTACCAGGAATGGAACCTTTGTGCTGGATTTTCCAGACGTATTTATGATGTACATTGAAGAGTCTCGTAGAATGGAATGTCCATTTTGATGGATCTTCACTTTCCATGGATGTAGAGCGGGAGTGGTGCTCATTAATCCCACATGGGAGGTCATACCAAGAGCATTCCGGTTGGGATTTTCGTGCACTAATAACATTACAGAATATGAGGCACTCATTGCTAGCCTCAAGTTAGCTATTACTTGGAATATTAGACAACTATGGGTCATTGCAGACTCCTAGCTTATCATTAAACAAGTTAATGATGAGTATAAAGTTAAAGATGAGAAACTCATTCCATATAAGAAAATGGTCAAAACCTGAAGGAGTACTTTACACAAATCATATTTGAGAAAAAATCAAGGTCACATAATATATCTGTGGATGCTATGACTACCATTGGGTCTTTGTTACGCATTCCACATCGAAAAGTAAGATGATTTTATTTATAGAGCATTTACAAGTGCCCACATATGATATGTCAGAGTCATGTTTAGTATGTGAAGTTGTTGGTCCATTATCCCCCTGGTATGACCTTATCTTTCGATACCTACAAGATGGCACTTTTCCACCAGACATCACCCATTCTAAGAAGAAAGCCCTTATCCATCGTATAGCCCGTTATACCCTCCTAGGAGGCACCCTTTATCATCGTGGCTACGACGGGAATATGCTTCGTTGTTTGGATGTTGTTGACTCAATCCACACTATTAAGGAAGTACATGGTGGTATTTGTGGAGCACACACTAGCGGCATGGTCTTAGCTAAAAAACTATTAAGAGTAGGCTATTATTGGCCTACCATGGAATCAAAATGTTGCAATTTCAGTAAAGAAATGTGAGCTATGTCAGAAGTATGGAAACTTAATACATGCGCCAACCCAGGCTTTGTAGCCTATCACAACGCCCTGGCCATTTTCTAAATGGGGTCTAGATCTCATAGGGAAGCTCCATCCTTCTTCTTCAGATGGCCATACTCACATTATCATTTCCACTGAGTATTTTACCAAATGGGTAGAGGTTGTCCCTCTTACTTACATTACCTAGTGCGCACATTTCTAAATTCATCATGAACCATCTCATCTATCATTATGGTATCCCTACTGCCATTGTCACAGATAATGGTAAATCCTTCAAAAATAAAATGGTAAAGAGATTGTGTCAACATTTCCATATCCAAATCAAGTGGTCTACCCACTATTACCCCCAAGGTAATGGACAAGTAAAGGCTACTAATAAAACCCTTATACGGATTATGGAGAAAATGGTCGAAGAAACCGGCCGTAATTGACACTTACAGATACATCCCGACCTCTCGGGCCTATCAAACTTCCATCCGTACTCCTACTGGTGCAACCCCATATTCATTTATCTATGGCACTGAAGCCATCATACATCTGGAAGTGGAGCTTCCTTCCCTGAGAATATCTCTCAGGGACTATATTGATAAAGATGAAGACTACAATGTTGCTCAATTGTGAGTTGGAACTATTAGATGAGAAGTGTATCAGAGTGCTCAATCACCTAAAAGTATATTAGAACATAGTGTCCAGGGGATACAAAAACACATCATTCATCAGAAATTTGATGTATGAGATCTAGTTCTAAAAGAAAATCAGAAGAGCACCCTCAAAGACAAAGAAAAGAAAGGTAAGTTTGAAGCTAACTGGCTAGGCCCTTATGTGGTGGTTGCTAAGTATGGGGTAGGATCTTATAAACTTGCGTACTTGGATGGTGAAGAGCTTCCAAAACCTATGAATTTCATACACCTCAAGTGGTTCTACGCTTAAGCATGACGAGAATATAAGAAAAAATAAGCAAAAAAATGGAAAATTGAGAAAACAGTAATGAAAAGCAGGTCATTCTCATGTGAAAACCACACAATTTTGGCACAGTGGGTAGGTATTTAGGTGAAAAATAGTTTCCAAGGCTCAAGGAGGATTCGCCAGTCACAATTCACCCTTACAGAAGATGGATAACTCTCACCAATTTCTAGATCTCGACTTCCTTTACTAAGTTTAGGAACCCTATTGAATCCACCTTGGTGAACTGTGATCTATCTTATTTTCTCTTATATCTACGCATGGCATTATGCCTTTTGTATATCCCCACATCATGCTGGGGGCATCCATGCTTCTTTGTCCTTGTACATTACTTTCAGAACATGACCTTAGAAAATGTAAAAACATTCAGAAAAGGATACATAAAAACCTAAAAATTTAGAAAATCTCCTTCTAGGGATGAAGCTACACCAACTACATAATGTTGTCTTAGAGAAGCCTCAAAACAACATGAAAATAGCATTGAAAACTTATCTTTTTTTAGATAAACCCAAAAACATTAGAAAATATATCAACGCTGTCCCGTAAAAACAAGGTAATAATTTGATTGCTTTTATTTGTTGGTTTATATAGTTTTGATTAAGAATATTCTGTTTCATGTGATGTTATGACTCCTTTGCTTACCATGGGTTGGATCTTAGTTGATTTAATTATATATAACATTAGGTTCATTTGTAGCTTGTAGGCATCTATTGGGATTCATTTTTACTTACTTAGATTAAAATGTCCATTTGCTCCCTTTGGCATGTTTAATAAATTCATGTAGTTTACATATTGGTTATGTTCTATTGTATAGGTACAATTTTTTAGCTTTGTTAACTTTTTCTTGTGTATTTGTTTCTTGCGCATCCATTTGTTATCACATTTGTCATCTATCATCCATCACCTATAACATCATCACATACATCATATATACAAAAATGCTAAGTATTACATCATGCATGTATGCTAAGCTAATCATCACATATCATATCATCAATGGGGGTAAGAGGGGTTGCACATAATAAAAAATCTATCCCCCCCTCACCAATATCATCTAGTATCATCCCAAGTGCTAGAATAAGAAATTAGAAACATTCCATAAATCCAAAACATGTGATACTATCTACAGATATATCATTAATATGAAAGCATGAAACATACACATCTCTAAATCTAAAGTATGTCACATACATAGAGGAAAGGGAAATCATACATCATGATACAATGATTCCAAATAATGATCACTAATCATACAAAGCATAATCACAGTATAACATGACAAAATCATCATCAAATGTCCATATGATACATGTATAACTATCCATGTCAATACTCAAGTGTACATCATCGATACAATATGCCATCTAAAAGGGGCATGCATAAAAAATTGAGCCTTCATCAAGAGGCATCATCAAAACAATGGTACATAAATATGTACATCAAAATCAGCCTTCATAAGAGGCATGTATACAATACATCTGTACAAATGGGAAAAATGAAGAACTCAACCACAAATCTCACCCTCGTCGGGGCTCCCAAGTCCATGTTCTGGAGGATGGAAGAGTGGTGGCTATGATGGAATGACACTTTGGAGGTATCACCCCTCTTTGTCTAGTTGGCTTCGTCCTATCTAATGATCGCTCTATGCTCTTCGGGCTTCAGGTGATATAATGAATGACCTAATCATCGTGACCTAGAGCCTATCATGCTCACACCTGACATTTGCTCAAAAGGTACTATTCACTACCTTACAGGACTGCCCTAAAATAGGAAATCCTATAGTATAAGGCCTTGCCATCGGCCCTCATAGCATCTGTATCAGATCAGCATCTCTAGAAGCAATAACTACCTGCAGAGTGACATCTCACTTAGCTATTAATCTATCACTATCATCCCGAGCACTGTCTAGTAGTGGTGACCTCTCGGTCTCTATCTTGTAGTAATAGTCTACACTTGGGCTCGTGCCTGATCTCTTTGCATGATTTACTTGTTATCCAAAATGTGCCCCCTGCTCATTTTTGGCTAACTCCTTTCATTCTTCCCTCTCTTGTGCCTCAGTCATAAAATTTTGCTTTTCAGGCACTCAAAACTTTCTGAAAATGGCACTATTGGATAGAGCTCTCTCTCAGCTTTCTAGAAAGGTAAAGTTTTCCTCCTAACTCCTCATATTTTTCAAGTTATGGCTCGGCGGAGTTTTTGTGGGAAATTTTCCCCTAGAAGGCCCATGACCAATCGAGAATGTGCCACGTGTCCAGGGAAGTGATGGGGGTCGAAGGAGAACTTGGATTTTTTTCCAAGTGTTTTGGGGTAGGTTTCAAATGGAAAATTTTTCCCGCGGGCCCCGCCAACGAATCCGG
This sequence comes from Taxus wallichiana var. yunnanensis, assembly GCA_018340775.1. NCBI lineage: Eukaryota > Viridiplantae > Streptophyta > Pinopsida > Cupressales > Taxaceae > Taxus > Taxus wallichiana. Next base: position 554,226,992 of record CM031239.1, on the reverse strand, counting down.
AGCTGCCACGTGTCCGGGAAGAGTTTGGCAAAAATCGGCTAAGTGTTAGCCGCGAGGAAATTTTGGAGCAACGGCCCCGTGGCCAATTAAAACTTGACACGTGTCATCAGAGCCCAAAAGGGCAGAGCAGATGGGAAGAGTTAAAAAAATTGGCAAAGTGTTTTGCCAAAAGTCCAAAGGGCAAGTTTTGGCCCACTTCCCCCGTCAACAAATGGGAACACGACACGTGTCCTGGCCGGGCGGAGCGCGGGAGATTTTGGAAAATTTTCCCAAAGGGAAAACAAAGGAAAATACAAAAGGAAAAGCCCACCCCCTTTGATGCAAGCCAATAGAATCTCACCACATGTCTAGGTAGGGAAAAAAATTCAGAAAATCCCGCAGGAAAATTTGAAGGAATGGGCCCGCGCCTAATCAGAGCTCGCCACGTGTCTTCACCTCATCGGCCGGTGGGAAATTTTGAAAAATTTTCCAAAGGCAAAAATGAAGTAAAATGGAGCAGGAAGGGCCCGTGACCAATTAAAACATGCCACATGGCACCTGAACTGGTGGGGCATGGGGAATTTTTTGAAAATTTTCCAAATGACCAAAAAGGTAAAAAATTCAAATTTTTTGCCCGCCGACCCGATTTGGCCCTTTTTTGCCCTAAATTTTCAAATCACCATATCTTTCGATCCAGAGCTCGGATTTTCACGTTCTTTATATCAATGGAAATCTGGTGAAATTATATACAAGATTCCAAGGTTTTTTTGAATTTTGGTTTAGTTTAGAGAGATAAAATCAAGAAACACCTCTGGCACGTGGTAATGGCCAGAAATGACGTTTCAACAACGATTTTAATGCAAAATGGTTCGCATTCTTCTTGACATGGCCAAAAATGTAGGGCATGGGTGCGTAAGGATGGTTATGCTATTTTAATGCATCTTCATTCAATGGGAATGGATCCCATGTTTTTACACGTTTTCTCTCTCTGGGCTTGACCCATTGCATTGTAAAAGCAGATTTGGCTCATTTTGAGGGTTGAACATTTTTTTGGATAAGCAAGCTTCTTCTTTCACCTTCAACAAGTGATGTTTGCAAGTATAAAACCTTCTTCATGATTGTAACAGGTTTCTACCTCTTTGATATTGCAAATGCAAGGATTTTGACAGTGAAAATGATAGTGCAGACTCTGTGATCAATTTTTAGTCCTTTGTTTGTATTGTCTTGCTTCATTTCGGACCTCTAATTGCATCTTATCGGCTTTGTGTATGATGTTTCATGTTACATTTCATGAAATTATGTCAATTTTCATGAACAAGAAGTGTTCACCACTCCTTTGGTGTATCACCTATTAGTTTAGTTTCAATTTTTGCACTTTCTATCTTTGTCTCCTTGGAATTTAGAGTAGGATTAGGATTCAAACCTACAATTGTGCAAATAACAGATCTGATCAGAGGATTTTGAGGAACCAGCCTCTAATCTAGAGATTCCTCTCTCATTTTACAAGTCCCACACTTGGAGAGAGGTTTTAATGTTGTGCAATCTGCTTTGGATGCACAAACATCAACTTAGAAACCTGATTTGCATCCAGGGGTGCTTGCTGATTTGCAACAATAGTTTTGGCATGCCGGTGGGACCTTAGAGGTCTCATTTTCATTGTAGCAAAGTTGATGTGCATCTGCTGCAATTTTCTTGCTTAAAAGAGCTATAAATTGCACATCTGGCGACTCCAAAGGGAAGAATCAGCTGGTTTTAGTAGTGCAGGCCTGAAAACTCATGAGAAGAATCACCACAAGGTCAAGAGCTGGAGAAGAAGAGGTGTTATTTGAATATCTGCTAGTTATCTCTAAGAAGAAGGAAAAGAGGAAGAAGGATTCAAAGGTCTCCATCTCCACCAAACAGAACTCTCTCAACTCCTCCACCTGGTAGGCCTTTCATTCAGTCAACAAGGGTTCTAAGACCAATTAGAATGGCACAAAACAACCCCTATGTCAATTTCACTGGCAGCAGCCCACTTGCTCTCAATGCACAAAATCCAATTCCAATTACAGCCTTGAAGAACATTCCATACTTCACTGGAGAGAATCAGACTACTCCTGGTGATCATGTTAAAGACATTGCCAACCTTTGTGCAATTCATGAAATCAATGAGATGCAAGTTCTTTATCAAATTCTTTGGCATCTTCATTCAAGGGGAAGGCTTTGTAATGGTTTAGAAGCCTTGCCTCAGGTTCTATTCAAAATTGGAACTAGCTATGTGTAGCACTTCATGAGCAATTTGGAGAGAAGGGAGACAACTTGTCTCTTTTGGAGCAGTGACAACCATCAAGAGAGCTCCCAATGAGCGGTGGTGATTTCAACTTTAGATTTCAAAGGACTTGGGAGAGAATTCTAGTGCGGTGAGTCGAGGCCAACAGCAGAAGGTGCTTTTCTTTACTATCTCAAAGCTCTAAATTCTGATATTTCTATGTTGATTCAGTCCATGGGAGGCATAACTATCCCTATGGCTTATAGCATTGCCATTAGGGCTGAAAATTGTTTGATCCAAGCTGGCAAACTAGCCCCTAGACCTCCCATGCCATTGTTTCCAAGTTTAGAGAGCCCAAACACTAATCAAGCACCTAATTTGGCTCCTTCTCCCACTCCTAGAAATTAGAGTTCAAATGAAGCTTCTACTTCATCTCCAAGTGCCCCAAATGAGCTTCAAGAAGTCATGAAGCAATTGCAAAATTTAGGTAATGAGCTGGTTACTCTCAAGAGGCAACAAGCCCAAAGTTTTAGACCTTCCTTCCAGCCTCAAGCTCAGCCTAACAGGCAGCCATATCAACCTCATAGACCACCCAATCCAGCTGCAAATCTAAATCAAGCAAGGCCTCCTGCCAACAGACCATTTCAGCCCTATAATCCAAATGCTATATCTGCCTCTAAGGCATTGGTGCCAACACAAAACAACGTTGCTCAGGAGTATGATTGGTGTTTTCCATGCAATGAACCTCATAACCAATCTATGTGCTTCAACGGTGCCTTGAATCAAGCATTAATGGTGACAACTACTGGTGTGGAGGGTGAGGGCGAGTCGAGAAACAACCAACAACAGAAACATTCAGCAGCAATCAGCTCAAATGACACCACACTTGTGGTGGCGGGCGAGAGGATTTTTGTGGCATAAATCAAACAATCTCTCAAGGTGTTGCAGCCAACACAAGGTCAAAAAGAAGGAATTTGGTGAAAGAACAGCCATTAGCTCAACCAATCCACAACCTTTTATGGCTCCACAAATGGTTGCAAACAAAATCTAGTTTGTAAATGCACAAGGGCAGCCAAGAACAGCTCCTAGACCAACTCAAATACCAGTTGTTGTTGCCCACATGCAAGGGATGAATATGCAAACCAAGGGACAACAAAGAGATCCTTCATCACCATTTAGTATCATTGATCAGATGAAGAAGACAAATGTAAATATATCAATGTGGGAATCCCTATCTATCCCAGGCCAGAGAGATTTGCTACAAGCTGCCATGAAGGACTGGCCAACTTCGAATCAGCAAGTCCAAATGCAAGAGAAGGTGCTCACAAATGCTGCCCAGCCTGAAGGGAATCATGGAGGACAGCAAGGTAAAATGTTGAAGCCCCCTCCTTTTTATGTCTCATTAATCATTGGAAACCAATTGGTGCACAATTGCATGATTGATTCGGGGCAAGTAGCTCAGTGATGCCCAAGCAAATAGCTGATCAGCTAGGACTTCAATATGAAACCATATCCAAAGGGGTAGTGTAGTTGGATGGGACAGCAGTAATGATAGTTGGGGTGATTAGAAACTTGAGTCTTACCTTGCATGCATGTCCAAATGTTGTTGTTTTACAAGATGTATCAGTTATAGACCTTCCACCACTCTTTGCCCTATGTTTGTCAAGAGATTTCACAGCCAAGATTGGAGGATATTTATCTGATTGGTCACACATGCTTGTTGAGAGTGAGGTATGGAACCAAAGCTACAATCAGTCTGAACCTATTGCAAACTTCCACATTGAGCCCTACACTCCAAGTCGAGATCAATGCCAAGCTGTTTGGCATTTGATCAAGAAGATCACCAAGCAGCTTGATGAAGCTGACACCAAGGTTGGAAGCATCCGGATCTAACTCTTGATGAATGGGAAAACAAGGTGCATGCTTTTGATCCTTATAAGAAGTAGAAGAATCGAGCTAGGGGTCTATTGCATACATCAAGAAGATCAGCCCATTCCTAGCATCACCAAGCCAAACCACAAGGATGACAATGAGGTATGGCAGCTATTTTTTGATGGATCAAGGAGTAGACAAGGTGCAGGAGGTGGAGCTATGCTTATTTCACCTCAAGGAGTAAAGTACTATTCAGCTTTTAGATTTCAGTTTGCATGCTCCAATAACACTGCTGAATATGAAGCCTTGGTGCAAGGGATGCATTGGGCAATAAAGAGAGGAATAAAGAACTTGCAAGTCTTTGGTGACAGTGAATTGATTGTAAATCAGGTCAAGGGACAACATGCTGCCAAGAATGATCTACTCAAGTGCTACAAGAACAGGGTATGGGACCTCATTGAAGATTTTGAGGGTTTTGGCATCAAATCCATTCCTAGGAAAGAAAACCAAGCTGCTGACAGGCTTGCAGCAGTTGGGGCAGCCTTTGATATTGTGGAAAGCATTCAACAGGACAAGGTACAGCCAAACATCCATGTGATTGTGAGGCCTTCAGTGCCGGATAACAATGTAAGTTGGCAAGTGTTTGAGAATGACCAGCAAATCATCCATTTCTTGCAAGAAGAAGCTGAGTTCTCAGCTAAAAATCAGGAAAAATTGGAACAGCAGTATGGTGACCAAGTGGTACAGCTGAGAACTAACAAGCTGCCCAAGGGACTTATCACTTTGGAGTCCATTTTCAATCCCAATGATCAGTTTAGGAAAGAGAAAGAAAACATTCAGGTCAAGAGAGAAGATTCAGTATCCATCTTGGTGGAAGAGAACAAACCATTGCAAATTGGAAAGATGACAACTGAACAAGAAAGGTATGAGTTCATACAGTTGTGTCAAGAGTTCCTGATGTGTTTGCTTGGAGCTATGAAGATTTGAAAGGTTTGATCCCAAGTTAGCTCATCACACCATTGAGTTGGATCCAAATACTAAGCCCATCAGGCAGAAACAAAGGCCAGTCAATCCACACATGGAACCTCTCATGAGGAAGGAATTGAACAAGTTGATTGAGTCAAGAATCATATTCCCAATCAAGCATTCTAGTTGGGTTGCCAACTTAGTTCCATTCAGAAAGAAGAGTGGAGAGATCAGATTGTGTGTTGACTTGAGAGACTTGAATAGAGCATCTCTCGAGGACCATTACCCACTCCCTTCTATGGAGCAAATTTTGCAAGTTGTGGCTGGCTCGAGAGGTTTTCACTACTTGATGGCTACTCGGGCTCTGATCAGATTATGGTGAAGGAAGAAGATTAGTTCAAGACAGCCTTCACAACCAAATGGGGAACTTATGCATATATAGGAAAATGCCATTTGGGCTGTCCAACGCTTTGGATCTACCTTCAAAGAGCAATGGACATGGCGTTCAAAGGTTTGATTAACAACATGGTGCTGATATACCTTGATGATATCATTTTTTTTCAAAGAATGCAGCAAGACCACCTCTCTCATTTGAGACAAGTCTTCCAAAGGTGTAGGAGATTTGGAGTGTCTTTGAATCCTAAGAAGTGTATCTTCCTAGCACATGAAGGAAAGCTCCTTGGCCATATTGTCTCCAAAGAAGGATTAGCAATTGATCCAGAGAGGGTTGAAGCCATAAGAGCACTACCATTGCCAAGCCACAAGAAGGCCCTTCAGAGTTTCTTGGGGAGAATAAACTTTGTTCGGAGGTTTGTCCCAAATTTTGCAGCCCTTGTCAAACCTATCACCAAAATGTTAAAGAAAAGCATGGCTTTCAAGTGGATAGCAGAAGGCAAGGAGAGTTTTGAAGCAATCAAATAAGCCATCTCCCAAGCACCAACTCTCATCAACCCGGATTTCTCAAGGATTTCATCCTCTATGCATTTGGAGGTAATGATACTATTTCTGCCATTTTGGTACAGCAGAACAAGGACAATGATGAGTAGCCAATTGCTTTCTTCAGCCAAAGCCTAGATGACTATGAGGTGAGATATTCTTTTATTGAGAAGCATGTACTTGCAGTAATCAGAAGCTTGAAGAAATTCAAGCATCTAGTCTCAAACAACAAGGTTCAGTTGTTGGTCTCTCATGCGGGAGTAAAGGACTTCCTCCTCAACAAGGATTTGAATGAGAAAAGGGAAGGTTGGATCACTCGTGTCATGGAGTATGACATTGAGATCAAGGTCACCAAGATGGTAAGAGGAAAAGGATTGTGTGAGCAGCTGATTCTAGGCAAGCAAAAAGGAGTATGCAATGAAGAAGAGGTTGTTTTGACAGTTCAAGACAGCCATGTGCAAGGTAGCACTCAAGAAGAGGATAATGTTGTCCCCACTCCTTGCTGGACCCAAGGTATAATGCACTTCCTAAGCACAGGCCTATGCCCTCCAGAGATGAACAAGACCCAAAGAAGACACTTCAGATTGCAGGCTGTCCCATATGCCATAGTAGATGGTGTTTTGTTCAAGAAAGATGTGAATGGAGTGTTGCTGAGATGCATTAGCACAAATCAGATTCATAGGGTGTTGGAAGAGTTCCATGGTGGACCAGCTGGTGGTCATTTTGCACCAAGAGTGATAGCTCTAAAAATCATGAAGGCTGGTTATTATTGGCCCAAGATTTTCAGTGATTGCTTTGCGTGGATCAAAAGGTGCAAGAATTGTGCATTCTTCATAGGTAAAGAGAGGCTTGCTGCCCTTCCATTGCATCCAATTTCAGTTGACCAGCCATTCATGCAATGGGGTTTGGACTTCATTGGAGTCATTAATCCCAATTCAAGCCAAGGGCATAAGTGGATTTTGATAGCCACAGACTACTTCACCAAGTGGACTGAAGTAGTAGCACTCAAGGAAGCAAATGAGTCTAGCATCTTAGACTTCTATGAGGGGATAGTAACCAGATTTGGCATACCTGCTACAATAATCTCAGATAATGCATTAGCATTCATTGGATCCAAGGTGACTGAGTGGGCTGTCAAGAACGGGATCTACCTAAGTACTTCATCAAACTACTACCCTCAGGGTAATGGCCAGGCTGAATCTACAAACAAGAACTTGTTGAGGATCATTAGGAGGACTCTTGATGAGAATCAGAGGTCTTGGCATACCAAATTGAAATCAGCCTTATGGGCTGATAGGATAACTCCCAAGAGATCCAGGTAACTCTCCATTTAGGCTTGTTTATGGAAGAGAGGTAATCTTGCCCATGTCACTTGAGTTGCCAACATTGGAACTCATGAAGTAGTTAGAGTTGCTAGAGTTTGGGCCCATGGAGGTGAGATATGCAGAGTTGATGGAGCTCCAAGAGATCAGAGATCAGGCATCCCAAGCAATGGAGAAGGATCAAGCTTTGATCAAGAAGACCTTTGATAGGAAGGCCAAGAGTAGATCTTTCCAAGTTGGAGATCTAGTGTTAAAATGGGATGCAGATAGAGAAAAATCGGGAAGGCATTCAAAATTTGATGCCATTTGGAGTGGCCCATACATGGTCACAAAGTGTAAGGACAGCAATGCCTTCCAATTGTCTTCATTGGATGGTGAAGAACTGCAGATTCCAGTCAATGGAATCTATCTAAAGCATTGCTACTAAAGGGAAATTCTCCACCTTGTAAATATTAGCTTAGGTTTTCATTCCTCTAAGTGCTTGTGCACATTGTTTTGTTGTAGGTTGTTTTGCTTTCCCTAAGTGCTTTGGCACAGGCTTGTTGTCCCTGGAGATGTTTTGCAGTCCTTGCTTCCATCAGGTGATATTCCATCTTCCTCCTTGCAACATTCTAAGTCAGTTGGGGTTCCGAACAGAAAATTTGATGACTCCATGCCCAATGGGCTACTGCAAGAAAGCTGGTATCTTCATCAGCGGGCGAGATGACCCCTACGAGTGCCAAAATTGTTATCCAAAAATGCCCCTTTGCTCATTTTGTGGCTAACTCCTCTCATTCTTCCCTCTCTTGTGCCTCAGTCACAAAATTTTGATTTTCAAGCACTCAAAATCTTTCTAAAAATGGCACCATTGGATAGAGCTCTCTCTCAGCTTTCCAGAAAGGTAAAATTTTCCTCCTAACTCCTCATATTTTTCAAGTTATGGCTCGGCGGAGTTTTTGTGGGAAATTTTCCCTAGAAGGCCCGCAGCCAATCAGGATGTGCCACGTGTCCAGGAAGTGGCGGGGGTCGGAGGAGAACTTGGTTTTTTGCCAAGTGTTTTGGCGTAGGTTTCAAAAGGAAAATTTTTCCCGTGGGACCCGCTGACAAATCCGGAGCTGCCTCGTGTCTGGGAAGAGTTTGGGAAAAATCGGCTAAGTGTTGGCGCAAAATTTTGAAATTTTGAGAGCAACGGCCCCTTGCAGCCAATTAAAACTGACACGTGACGTGTGTGCCAAAAAAAAAAAAAAGGCGGGGCAGGAGAAGAGTTTAAAAATTTGGCAAAGTGTTTTGCCAAAATTCAAAAGGAAAAGTTTTGGCCCACTTCCCCCGTCAACAAATGGGAACACGACATGTGTCTGGCCAGGGGCGGAGCGTGGGAGATTTTGGGAAATTTTCCCAAAGGGAAAACAAAGGAAAATTCAAAGGGAAAGCCCGCCCCCTTTTTTGTGAGCCAATAGAATCTCACCATGTGTCCAGTAGGGAAAAAAAATTTTGGAAGGTCGAGCCAAAACCCGTGTAGGAAAATTTGAAAGAATTGGCCCTGCAGGCCAATCGAGCTCGCCACGTGTCTTCACCTCATCGGCCTGGCGGGGAAATTTTGAAAAAATTTCCAAAGGCAAAAATGAAGTAAAATGGAGCAGGAAGGGCCCGTGACCAATTAAAACATGCCACATGGCTTTGAATAGTGGGGCATGGGGAATTTTTGAAAATTTTCCAAAATGAAAAAAAGGTAAAAATTCAAAATTTTGCCGCATCCGATTCGGGCCTTTTTTTGCCCTAAATTTTCAAATCACCATATCTTTCGATCCAGAGCTCATATTTTCACGTTCTTTATATCAATGGAAAGCTGGTGAAATTATCTACAATATTCCATGGTCATTTTTGCATTTTGGTTCAGTTTGGAGAGATAAAATCAAGAAACATCTCTGGCACGTGGTAATGGCCAGAAATGACGTTTCAACAACCAGTTTTAATGCAAAATGGGTCGCATTCTTCTTCAGCATGGCCAAAAATGTCAGGGCATGGGTCTATAAGGACGCCCATGCTATTTTAATGCATCTTCATTCAATGGGGAATGGATCCCACATTTTTACATGTTTTCTCTCTCCTGGGCTCGACCCATGCATTGTAAAAGCCAGATTTGGCTCATTTTTTAGGGTTGAACATTTTTTTTGGATAGCAAGCTTCTTCTTTCACCTTCAACAAGTGATTTTTGCAAGTATCAGACCTTATTCATGATTGTAACAGGTTTCTGCCTCTTTGATGTTACAAATGCAAGGATTTTGTGAGTGAAATGATAGTGCGAGACTCTGTGATCAATTTTCGAGTCCTTTGTTTGTATTGTCTTGCTTCATTTCAGACCTCTAATTACATCTTATCAGCTTGTGTATGATGTTTCATGTTGCATTTCATGAAATTGTGTCAATTTGCATGAACAAGAAGTGTTCACCACTCCTTTGGTGTATCACCTATTAGTTTAGTTTCAATTTTTGCACTTTTATCTCTGTCTCCTTGGAATTTAGAGTAGGATTAGGATTCAAACCTCTGTGATTGTGCAAATAATGAGATATGATCGGAGGAGTTTGAGGAAGCAGCCTCTCTAATCTGGAGATTCCTCTCTTATTTTACATGTCCCACACTTGGAGAGAGGTTTCAATGTTGTGCAATCACCTTTGGATGCTGAAACATCAACTTAGAAACCTAATTTGCATCAGGGTGCTGATTTGCAACAACATTACCCTTGTGGTGTGCACGGGCATGGTCCCTCGAGCAACAGAGGTTACCATCCATGTTACCATCCATCGGTTTGGGTCTATGAGATGTTATCCCCTCTCTTGGTCCCTTTGTCAAAATTTGTACCTTAGTGCGTGCACGATCTCGGTCTAATGTAAGGGCCTATACTGTTCCCTAGATGCATCCCCTGTCTCCCACCACCTATAACTAAACAATAATCACTTTGCCTGTAACTAATGTGGAAGGAAGTTAACTATCAACATCGCCACCACCCCTAGAGCTGAGGTGGAGGGTCCTACTATGGAAATACTTGCTGAGAAGAGGGGCACATATCCCGCTAGAATGCCTCTTGGAGGAAAATCTATGTTAGGTGCCCTGAAATCCTTTCTTGGCCTATGTTGGGGACCTTGTTCCTATGGTTGATATAATGTTGGACCCTATCCCCTACCTAGAACATAACAGGTGTGAGTTAGGGCCACCCTCATCATCATCATTGTTGTCATCACCACTGCCGGCTCCACCCTCATCACCATTGGGAGGCTCCACTGGAGGATATCTCACACCAGTAGTATATGTTGCCCTAGAAATAGTCAAATGATGTAGAAGCACACCATGGTACCATGACACATACTCAAGTGTGGTACCTAGATCTATGCTCTGTCTCACTGGCACCCACATAACAGTACCACTTGTCGGAAACTAGCTAGTGTTCTAGACCCATATCGATGTACTCTCGAGCCCTGTGAGCATACCAAATATCTAGCCCAGGAACATCCTGGGTAATGCCAAACTACCTATGGCGATCTACCATGTACATTTCCCACATATAGCTGCGGCTTCTTAATATGAAGTGCTCAGCGTAGCAATATTAAGCTCTAAACCATCCTTAGGCCACTTTGGAAATGTCTATAGGGCCTCCATACCATGGAGTCCTACTGTAACTCATCAAGCTCGTGGTGGTAGTGATATGCATCTCCCATGTATGGCCACACATCGTCCCCAATCGGGACCCAACCCATAGTAGAAGGCTCCTCGGGAACCCGAACTATTAAAACACCTAAGGGGCAACCAATAGAAATGTGGTCCCACACCCAAATTTGAAGTAATGGCTGGTCCTACCATCTTTTGATGGTAGTAGGTAATCAAATGTAGATCCTAGTATAAATGTGTTAGAATGCACTAACCCCAGCAGTAGGTATCTCCCTCTATCAAACCGCATTTCACTCTAAGGAGGCCAAGCGGAAATGAAGCACCAGTATTGTCACGGAGTAGAACTCCACTTACAAAGGCCATCATATAAACCACCACTTGGTCTAGATCTAAGTTCTTAATGCACCACGACAACCTAATAGTCATCCCATGCCCTGGTATCATTAGAACACCAAACAACTCTAAGATATACCGCTAAATATCGGGCCAATGGCTCATAGACTGGATGAGCTGACCTTAGATTAGGACCCATATAATACACCACACATCCTGGAGAATAATCATAATCTCCGTAGTTGATAACCAAAAGCACTGGCTCTTTTTGTGCCATCTCTCTACTACAACTATCAGAAGGACATGATCCAATGTGATCTGGGGAATATCAGCCACATAAGCCAATCCCGTGACATATAGGAGACTATCCAATATCACCCTATCATCCTCATCAAATTGTGCCTCTATCACCGCTAGTTGACCATATCACTTGCAGGTATGCAGGATGGGTAATATACGCTACAAACAAGAAAACACACATGTATTAGTTGATATTTCTATCTACTTCTATCTAAATTGCTAGTAAATCCTTCATTCTTCCATCTTATTTCCTAAATTCCACTTTCTTCTAGTTTGCTTTCTTTTCTCCTTGGCCATTTGGCTGGAAAGGTGTTCTACTCCCTTCTCCCCAATGCATGCGCGCCCTTTTCGATGTATGCACGCCCTTCCTGATGCATACACACCTATCTTAGCGCGTATGCACCCTGTTATCTCCACCCAGGACATAGACACGTCATGTTTGATGGACGCGTATGTGCGTCCTTATCAACTTCCATCCGATGGATACGCGTGCATGTACCCGTCAGGAATGACGCATTCTCATACGCGTATATGTCGAACCAACACATGCGCGTATGCACATATGTCAAAATTTGCCTACTCTAGCCTAAAATGCCCTAAAAATGCATTAAATGCATAATTCACAAAGAAGGATTGGCCACTCATGTAGGGTCCATTCATTGGGTCTTGTATGAACTCCTAGATGTGATCTAATCATCTCCTCCTACTCGGTAGCCTCAATCTATATTTTTGACGGTATACATATGTACAATATATTTTTATTTCTTTTTAAGATGGGGTGGGCCTAGCAAACCATTTGTGGAGGGGAAAAAGATGTGTGTATAAACTACACATATGTACCCCAAACATGTTATTTACTTGGTAAATAAGGGGAATGTGGAAGTAATGATTGTGAGGTTCCTAATTCTAAGGAGGAACTTATCCATGTGGAAAATGTTTTGAGCAGAGTCATGGTACTCATTGTAGAAAACTGAATTTGGTATCTTTACACTTATCGCACACACACGCATATTCATTTATTTCATCCCCCTTTAGTTATTAAAATACCCCCCATTTATCCCATCCTTATTTCATTTTTAATTCATTCTTATTAATTAATTAATATCCTATCCCCTACCTCAATAGACTTTCTATTTCCCATCCCTACACTTTTTCTAACCTATCTCTACTGCCAACTCACTTACACCTCAACCCTAAACATCCTCCTCCCGCCTAATGCTTTAAAGAACTTGCCCAATATTAAAAAAACCTGAAATCATGCCAAAATCACAAAAATCTAGTCCCATTGGGGAAATTTTCCCTACAGTCAGCAGCGACCCAACCCACTCGCCGTCGACCCTATAAAGTTAAGTGATTTCCTTCCATTCTAAAATCAGATGCATTGGAATCCTCAAACTTTCTCGAGAGATACCAACTCCCTCATGCACCTATGAATTCTAGAAGTAATTACAGACCTCTCAGGCCTCTTTAGAACATGCTTGCATCCCTCACAATCATCCCTCATGAGCGTGTCGTTATCTTTGAATTGCTTTATTTCAATATTATTATTTTATCATTTCTTTGTTGGTATCTAACCTTTTGCAAGAGCAAATGATCCACAACAACGTTCACAAATTCATCATCAACCTCCTTTTTCAGATACATACTTGCAAGTTTCTCTTCTAGCTTGCTTTTCCTCGGCTTTATTCAACTCTGTCATAGTCGCCATCACCTCGACGAGTTGCCACCGCCTCAACCTTCTGCAATTTTTCTTTCTCTTCCGAACCTTCTCTCATCTTTACATGAGTTCTGCGTCTGCTCAAACTTGCCAAAATTCCTTCTAATTCCTTTGTGGCATTAAAAAATCATCTTGTCTGCGCACTCAGGTTTCTATTGACCGGGGTTACGATTCCCAACTTACCATTCTCAAATTTGTCACTTTTTGTCATTTTGCTTGTTTCTTCTTCCTCTCGATTCCCTCTGCAGTTGATCCCAACATTAATTAGTTTTAACTATATTCATATTACATCTAGATCTCGTAGGGTTTGCATATTTCACTTATCTTCTAGATCTGCCTCCCGGGTCACCATCGACCTACCTCTGCATAGTCCAGGTCACCGCCGACCAAGACAAGGTACATTTAATTTTTATTTATTTTCATCGAGATAAACACTTAAATCAATCAATAGTGCTTTCAGACTCTATAATTCCTTTAGTCTCTACATATTATCAACTTATCTTTTACTTTATATCCATTTTGTTTAACAAAAAGGATTCACATCCACCAAGGAAGTTAACACTTCTCGAGTTTTCTTTTCAGAAACCCTTGCATAAATCTATCTAATCAATCCTATTTTAGTTCATCTTATTTGCAAGTAATCGGTGGCGGAACCCACTAACTACTTGGCACCCATACATCCATCACACATCTGAGGTAACATAAAACCTCCAAAATTTTTGAGTTGTGTACTTTCTTTAGTAGTTAACTCATTAATTTGAAATGAACGAAAAAATAATACAACATTCCTAACACGCCTGGTGGGACCACCCTTTAGGTGATCTCATATTGTCTTTAATTTTTCTATTTCCACTAACACACTTGTAGTGTGAGGCTCCGATTTATTAAATTTTTGTGTTGGGTTCATGGCCTAGATCACTAATAGCTCAAGAGTGCGGAGACAAATAGGACAAGTATTATCTAGGTATTCCTTGTTCTTTCCCTATTTTCTCCTTGTTGCATCATAATTTTTCGTTCTTTTCTGTGTCCTCATTAAATATGACACTTCATTTTGGGTTTAAAAGAACATTATTTTTGCATCCTACTTGCTCATATAGTTTAAGTAGGGGTTTAACTTTTGCATTTCACACTTTATCACACACAACCTAAACCTCACAAATAAAATTAACACATCAAGACATCCCTTTTCCTGTTAACTAATTGGGATTTCACCACCCAACATGAAGTTTCCTTAGACTTCCCCAACCATAACAAACACGGAACCAAAAATAGTTTTCCTTCTCTTAGGGATTTTTTATCAATCCTCTTTTCTTTTCACACTTTTTAAAATAAATTAAGAACATAAAAAGAACTGTTTGCTTGAATTTCTTGGGTAAACTTATTTCATGCCCATAATTACTCATTTAATAACCAAAAGAATGGAAAAAAACTTGGCTTCAAATAGTTCCTTATCTCAAAAAATGTTCACCACAATATTTACCTCATCCATGTGCTTGATTACTTCTTTCATGAGCACTCAACCACTCATCGATGTATCTCACCTAGAACCCCTCATTCACACTACAACTTTAGGTGAGACTAACCCATTCTAACACCATACATTTATCCCATTCTAGGCCAGCTACCCCACCATCCATTTGATCAAAGTATTTTGGATCTCCTAAGGTCCCTCTCAGTGATACCACATTCCAGGAACTTCTAGATGCCAATCCAATGGCACTCCAAGATTATCCCCTTAGGAGATGAACTCAGATTCCCTTAGATGGTCCACAACTCTAGCAACTTTATCCTTATCAAACCAATCCCTAAACTACCCAGTTTGCAGTAAATGATATTTCTACAACCCATCTTGCTTCCTCTTCTACCAATCCCCATCTCATCAAACTACCTAGATAGTCACACCTATTCCCCACGATCTCCCACCCGGTGAACATGATAATCAACACTAATCTTCCCTTAGATATTTGGTCATTATCTCCACTAGTGTCCCTAATCAATCTACCCAAAAATCATATCCCCTATCTAGACAATATGACCTTATCACATCTAACATGCATGTCAATACTTCCCAACCCCTTTTCGGGTGCTTTACATTATAAAGTATCTAACCATTTTCAACAACAGTTTCAACCTGTTTATACCCACATTCCCACTCAGCACTTTCCACAACAACCTACCCAATCCCAACAATCCTATCATGTTCCCATCTCCTAACAATAATTATTTCAACAACCACCCTTTCAATCACAACCCATGATTTACACTCACCCCCAAAAATTCCTCAAACACCCACACATCCGCAAGTTCATCAAAAACTCATTCGACCACTTCTTACATGTAACCCATGCCTCTCATCCCCAATAGACTCTTTCAAATACTTCCCAACCCCCTTTCTGCATGCTTTACATTATTCAGTATCTAACCCTTTTCAACAACAATTTTAACCCGTTTATACCCACATTCCCACTCAACACTTACCACAACATCCTACCTAATCCTGAAAATCCTATCATGTTCCCATCTCCCAACAATAATTATTTCAACAACCACCCTTTCAATCACAGCCCATGATTTACACTCACCCCCAAAAATTCCTCAAACACCCACACATCTGCAAGTTCATCAACAAACTCATCCGACCACTTCTTACATGCAACCTAGGCCTCACATCCCCCAATAGACTCTTTCAAATGATCACATGTAGGCTCTTGTGAATTGGTTAGCCAACCTTAAAGCCACTACTATAGGATCCAAAGTTTCATTATCCAAAAAATAGATCTATAATAATCCTCTTTATCCATCCATACTAGTTAAACCATATCCTCTACATTGGGAATTACCAAAATTCACCAAGTTTAATAGCAAAAAGGATCCATAATAGAACCTTTGTGCATTTAGACATGCATGTTACCTTATCATGCATGATCAAGACTTAATGCTTCACACTTTCCCCATGTCCTTGGCTGGTCCCACACTAGACTGGTACAATAATATCCCTCAATATTCTATATTCTCCTCCTAACTAGCGCAATTGTTTTTAGAAGAATTTTTTATTAACATTGCACACAAAATAACTATCAATGATCTATGCACTATCCAAAATTTTGAGGATGATTCCATGGCATAATTTTTCACACAATGGCATGAAATTATAAACTAGTTATCCTTTCCTCTCCCAAAAACTAACCTCATCGAGATCTTCTCACATTCGTGTGTGAAGCATATATCTTATATTTTACAAATCCAATTGTTCCAAACCTTTGATGAAGCCTTTACCATGACTCAAAACTTGAAACACGTGCCCTCGAGTAGGGTCATTTAAATTTAAAATCAAATAAACCTAAATATGAGTTTACCAACCCTTTCACGCAAAGCGAAAAATCAAAAGCGGTGGCCAATGCTATCGTTGTTAAATCATCTCCTGCACCTACATCTAGTACATGGACTCAACAATGAGCCCTTTGACCAACACCTAACTACAATCCCCTTGGGAGTCATATAGTACAATATTTGATAAGTTGATGGCAGTAAACCTTATCACACTTCCCTATCGACCAGTTTATGAGTCAAAGCTGAAACTTGTGTGGTATCATGAAGACCATTACTACAAGTACCACCAAGTCGAGGACATGACATAGAGAGATGTCAAAATTTCAAGGATTTAGTTCAAATACTCATCTATCGAGGTGATATTCAAGTGGAAAATACAAATGATTCACCCAATCAACCACTTGACATCTTTAAACAAACTTTCTCAAATCATACACCAGTAAGCCAAGCCACCACTTCTACTACAACCCAAGCACCCAATGCTCACACTATAAACACCCTAAACACTACTAAGAAAGAACCTATCCCATCCACAATTTTATATCCTTTATCATTGATCACATCCATTCCCTTTGATATCCTTCCTATATCTATTATACCTACATTTATCTTGATGTCTTATCCCACCTCTACAACTGGTAAGACCCCATTTACAAATATATCATTTATGCCCCCAGAGACATTCATAAAGAAACCATTCCAACCTATTTCCACATCTGACATTGGTCCTTCATCAATTCCCTTAGATATCATATCCACTTTGTCATCTACTTCATCTATTCTAGTAGGCTTGACCACCCCATCTATAACCATTCCACCCTTACTCATCATACCGTCCGTAGAGCCTATACCGGTTCCTCCTCCCACTCTTTTACCTTTTTCAATTGCTGTGTTCACATCCATGCCAACTTCTACCTTCACACCAATTTCATCATTTGAGGGATTCCTAAAATAACTTCACCTTGTAATGACCTCAAATGTTCCTTCTATGACATCAACATAATCCCATCAATCTCCACCATCAATAGATCACACTGAGATAAGTGTTGCTTCCTACACCCAAACCAACCATAGTGTTACCATCTGATCCCCTAGTTAAAGTTGTTTTCACTCCTCCCAAGGATGCATCTTCTCATACGAAATCTATAATCCCTCCTAGGGTTAAACCATTCAATCAAAATCATTTGTTTCGGGACCATAAACATTTCAACCCACCAATCCAAAACCATTCAATGCTAAAACACCAACCAACATTAGAACTAAATTCAAGTCACGAAACATCGGTGTACTTGAGTTTTACCCCAAAGATCCAAGCTATCTAACAAGGCATCTTTTAGAACTTTAGTTGGATCATATACCAAAATATTCTAACATTTCTGCAAACCTCTATAATCAAGCTTGACCTATCAAGCATTTGACCTAAAAGGAAAGAAACCTTTATGGTTCAATTCCAACCTTATGTGTGCCTTTCATCGTATCCTTGGGCATGATACTGAACATTGTAGAGCACTACAGGACATTATCCATAACCTCATTGAAGAGGAAAAAATTCTTATTGGACTAAGCCACTCCCTTCCTACCATATCTAGTCTGACATATGCCATTTCACCTTCGGGAGATGACTCTTCCAGGAGTGGTCCCCCTTTATTCATTAATGCTATTTGGGTGACCAATCGATCTAGCTCATGTGATCCAAAACCAATCTCTACGAACCAAAATATAAGACCTTAATCACCATTCCTCCTCCTAAGGAGTTAACCACATCATTGAAACCAAAGGTTTTTATTTTAGAACCCTTAGGCTGTTAAAAAAGTATCGCCAGAAAACTTCATCAAGCCCCGTGTAAAGATGTCACTTTACAAGCTCATCTAAATCTTGCCAGATCATAGACAAGCTCTTACCGAGGCCTTAAAGTACATTCTAACATCCAAAGTGATGAAGATAAACCCTTCACATCTCTCATAGGAGTGCTCACTTCTCTCTGCTCTTCTATGAGGCCTTAAAACACATTCGACATCCAGAAATTTGATGACACTAAAATTCTAGACATCCCACCAGAAGAACATGATCTTCCCCTCTTTATTATGGTCAGGATCAATGATACATTCATTCGGTGATCCATGATCGATAGTGGGGTGAGCATTAATATTCTTCCATCACATACTTTAGATCAACTCAAGATCCCAAAGGAATCTATCACCCAGGACGCTTGCATTCCTCCTAGCTTTCAACAATGCCATCAATCCCACCTTAGGAAGGGTCATCCTCCCTATCCGTGTTGGTGAGAATCTCATCCATGAGGTATTTTATATCATTGAAGGAGAATTTAAATACGATGTTCTCCTTGGATGGCCATGGATCCATGCCATGTGTTGCATTCCCTCTACACTCCATCATTCCTTTAAATACAAACATGAGGGAAAGGTACTAAAACTAAATCTACTAATTAGGATCATTTATATTCTTTCTAGGGACATTCCTCCCTTCCAAGGGTGCAAAATGACATATAGACCAAAATATGTACTCATTCCTACGAGTGATCCATCTACACCATCCACCATATCAGCCATTCACTCATCCAAAATCCCTAACGATGACTCCCTGGATAATGTAATGGACAAGCTTATAATGGGGGAGTATCATCTTCTCACACTCAACACCCTTCCCGAGTCCTCAGCGTATCGGTAGACTTGATAATGTGCCTATATATCAACCAAGCGTTCAAGATGTCATTCCTTTCATCCGCCACAACTTCGCACCAACCTCATCTATGGTGGTTTCAATACCCCCTTATCTCACATAGATTATCTTCCACATGCCAAGCTTTATACCATTGGCTTTTTCTTTCTCAACAAACCATCTATTACCTATTCCTATCTCCATCGTTGTGCATGGAAAGGATTCGGCCTAGGCCATTATGAGCACGACCCACATGACCTTATTCTCGATCAATGTCACAAACCTCATGAAAATTTTGGACTAGGATACCAGGAGAAATCCCTTGAGCGCATCACACCATACGAGATACTCATAGACATGTCTTCTCCACCTCCTATATCTATTCTAACTTTCGAAGACATGGACATACCTTCTTTACCTTCTCCATCTCTTTTGACTCCCGAAGACATGAACATACCTTCTCTACCTTCCCTATATTTTTGGCTCTTGAATACATGAAATTGATGACACCATTTCTATTGCTTTTGAATTTTTTTAGTATCCACCATAAATTTAGGACCGGTCACTTATCAATGTGAAAATCAGACTAGGTCCCTTCCCCTTTACCATCCGGACATGATAGAAGAATACTTTCCTACCATTAATATCCTTCAGTGTGTTGATGATGATGCCATTATTTCCCAAATGGGGGTAGAATATTCTTAAACACCTAATATTCTCAATGAAGCCACCATTGCTGTCAATATCAAGACCCCTCAGGAGCATCACATTCTCAAAGTGGCCCAGTCTCTTGATCCACACGAGCTAGAATATTTCACCGCATTCCTCTCCCATCATAGCCATGCATTTGCATGGTCATATTTAGACATGCTAGGTCTTGACCCTTCTATCTTCATCTATAATATTGTCACCTATCTCAATGCTAAACTGGTAAAGCCAATTTTTTTCCACATGCATCCTCGCATTGCTCTTCTTGATATAGAAGAGCTACAATTCCTTCTTTCTTCCAGTTTCATCATTCCCATTGACTATCCCCAATGGGTTTCCAACATTGTTCCCATATCCAAATCATCGGGAAAGCTTTGTATATGTACCAATTTTTGAGATCTCAATCTCGCTTTCCCTAAAGATGACTTCCCTCTTCCAAACATTGATCAACTTGTGGATCTTACCGCAGGTCATGAGATGCTTTCTCTCATGGATAGTTTCTCTGGTTATAATCAAATTCTCATCACACTAGAAGATCAACACAAAACCTCCTTTATCACTCCTTGGGTGACCTTTTCCTATTTCATCTTTCCCTTTGGTTTAAAGAATGCCAACACTACTTATCAGTGGGGCATGACTTATAACTTTCATGATCTCATCCAAAAACTATAGAAGACTATGTTGATGATATTTTAGGAAAATATAAACATTGACGGGACCATCTTGCCATTCTCAAAATCCTTTTCAAGCACATTATTCATTTTTGTCTTCGTCTCAATCCATCCAAGTGTGTATTTGGATTCTTAACGAGAAAACTCGGATTTATTGTTTCTATTAGAGGAATTAAAGTTGACCCCACAAAAATTAAGGAAATTATTGAAATGCCTCCTCCTTTCAATCTCAAACAACTTCACAGACCTTGAGGCCACCTTCAATCATCCACCGTTTCATCTCACAACTTTCGGATCAATGCCAACCGTTTAATCACATCCTTTTGAAGGGCATAATTCAATTGGGGTCATGATTTATAGAAGGATTTTGACAATATTAAACTATATATCCTATCTCCATCAGCGCTTACACCTCCATGTGAGGGGGATCAATTTTACTTATATATTTCTGCTACTAATCATGCCCTATCAGTTATGTTAGAAAATTGCGATGACCAATGTTGTGAGTAGGATATTTATTGCATCAATCGCACCCTTCATGACTTTGTAAAACCCACTACATTGAAGCTGAAAATATGTGTTGTGTGCTCTTCTTTGCTACTTCAAAGATTTGACACTACCTCCTTAATCATAAGACATATGTCATTACTAGTTTTCATTTTCTTAAAACAATGCATTCCAAGTTGTATCATAATGATTGTATCACTCGTTGGCTCATGCTCATGATTGAGTTTGAGCTTGAGTTCATTTCTCAAAAATATATTAAGGGTCAAGCTATTTCTGACCAATTAGTAGAAGCCCCTCTTTTTGTATGTAGCTTCTCATGAGCATTTCGGGTAAATCCATTAATCGATTTCATCACAAATATAACGCTCTCAAATTCACTCTCTTCTTCAATGGCTCTAAGTGTCAGCAAGGGGGAGGTGCTGGAATTGTTCTTATTCCTCCTTGGGAAAATCCTATTCCCCTCGCATATAAACTCAATTTTGAGTGTACAAACAACATGGTAGAGTACGAGGCCTTCATCTTGGGTCTTAAAACAACCGTATTTATAGATGTCTAAATTATTAACATCTATGAGGATTCTGAGCTTATAAACAAACCAGTCATAGGTGAGTATCAATGTAAAAATGATACCCTTCAAAAATATCAAAACATTGTTCATCTTCTCTTTGAGTCCTTTGATTCCTACACCATCCAAGTTGTTCCTTGGTAAACCAATAATTTTTCTGATACGATGGTCTCCCTCGTGGCTCTCATCCCATGGAAAATAGAGGAGTCTAAGCTTCCTACCATCGTTCATCACCGTGATCGAAATTTCCATGAATTACCTCAGGTTAATCTTATTGAATCTAATTCATCAAACCTTTGGTATTCTCAAATATTTGATTATCTATCCCAAATCCATTATTCCTCCTGATCTATCCAAAAATGCTAAGAGGTATTTTCTTCAAACGTGCTAACCGCTATGTGATCCTTGACGAAATTCTTTATAAACGCAGATTTGATGGTGTTCTTCTCCGATGTCTTAAATCCCATGAAGCCTCCTAAGCCATCCAAGAAGTCCACAATGGTATTTGTGGTGGACAATTTAGTGGCTTAGCCATTGTTAAGCACATTCTCCATTTTGGCTATTACTAGCCTTACCTCAATCATGATTGCCTTGAGTATGTTAAAAAATGTGAAAAATGTCAGGTAGCATTTCAATCTTGTTCGTATTCCTATTCAATTTTTCTAGTCGGATAAGGACTTTTGGCCCTTTTCACATCGGGGCCTTAAAATTCCATCTTTGCGTGTGTCCTTCACAAATTCATCTCGATGAAGACTATCACCAAGCTCACCTAGAAAACCTCGAGTTGCTAGATGAGTGTCACCTTCTCACTCTTGAACACCATCATGTTTATTAGGAGCTTCATTAAATGTGCTTACAATAATCAATTTAAAGAGTGTGACTTTAATGCCCATGTCCTAGTCCTCAAAGAAAATCAGAATGTCACTACTCTAGAAAGGAGCCAACATGGAAAAATTTCCACTAACTAGACTAGACCATACATTATTACACACAAGTATGGGTTGGGAGCCTATCGTTTGGCCTCCTTAATGGTAAACTGAAAGTGAAATCTCTTAACACATTCCACTTGCGACCATTGTATTGTTAGCATATTTACCAGTGTACCCTTAGTCATATCTTTAGATCATTCCTCCATCCTAGCCTCTTCCATATCTCATTGTGATGATTTGGAATTATGTGGTCTTCCATCACTTCCTAGATGTGACCTTAAATGTGGGCACCACGACTCTTCCCATATCATATTCCTTATGGATAAGTTCTCCCCTCTCGGTGAGAACCCCGTAATCATCACATCCATCACCCTCTTATTCACCTATTGGAACCATGCAAAGGGTCCAAGGGTGTTTCTTGTACATTAATTATCCCCTCATAAGTGGTCTACCTAGCTAGTCCCATCTCTCCCCCATGTAAAATTCAAAACTCATGGATGCTCTTGTCAAAATCAAAGTTATCAAAAATAGAATGATCCCTCGAAGGATAGTTGTTCATGCGAAAACATATATAGAAAAAAATGAAAATCAAAGTCAAAATCAAAAATCAAGAAAAATAGACCGATCCCTCGAAGAATGGCTATCATATTGTTCTTGCCAATTGTATATTGTATAAAGTAGAACATACCCTCAAAGGATGTCTACTCCTTATGGAATTTTAAGGCTTCTAAGCATTGATCAACCTTCCATTTTATTAGCATCCTAAGAAATCTTCCCACATTGATCAAATTTCTTCTAGCAGACTTCCCACATTGATCAATTTGCTCTTTTCCCCTTCCCAGAGCTGGGGCATAGTTTTAGGGAACACCAATTTTGGAAAACCCTCTTTCTCAGGTAAAATTCATCTCAAACCCCTTTGTCATGTTGACACTAGGTTTATGAGTTCATTTCATCCATGATCCTCATGATCTTTGGTATGACCAACTTTCGTTGGTGGCATACTAACATTTGTTTTGGTCACATGTGCCTTGCATCACCTGGATCTCCCTCTTGTTTACCTCTAATGTGATTGGTGGCATCTTTTCCTCTAACACTCCTTGATATGACATATAGAAATTTATATCTATAGGTCGTTATCATTAAGGTTGTGTCTTATCTTACTCCTCATTTGATCTTATCTTCTCTTTCTCATCCTAAGTCCCACTGGGCCATACATATTTTCCCTTTGGGACACTCCTATTAACCATTAATTTCTTTAAGTACATATTCATGGCCATAATCATCTTACCCCTCGAGAATTTTATTACGATATTCAAATTATCCCTTTTTTGGGCATACATTCTTTTTCCAAAGTCCACACTCGTGGCCATATTCTATATTCTCCCTTTAGGGCATTCTATTTCCATATTCCAAATCCTCTCCTTCTCATTTCAAATTCCACTTCTATGGCCATATTCACTCTTCCTTTGGGAATTTTCTTTCACTATCTT